>OZ014438.1:56178040-56399040 GCA_963966035.1 Acleris laterana | reverse complement strand
CCTGGTCAAACGCTCGTTGACGTAGAATCTCCGAGGAGCACCAGGCAGGCCTAGGCCGGCGGTGTCGGCGCCGCGGCGCACCCGCGCGGCGCGCAGGAGCTCGGCGCGAGGCGCGCGGCGCGCCAGTCGCACGGCTAGCGGCCGCGGGCGCGGTTGTTCGCTAGTCTCGCCGCCGTCCCGCACATCCCGGCGCGCCCCCACTCTTTCCGCAGAAACAACGTCACGCTCATCGAGGTTTACTCCCAACTTTTGAGCCACAGCTATAATTAAGTGAGTTCCACTTTCATTGGGGGTCTCGGGGAGACAGGTAATTTCGAGGTCGTTAAGCAGAAGATCCTGGTCCCTATCGTTTAGCTCCGACTGAAGTTTTGCGATGGTATTTATAAGCTCGCTGTTGTCGCAACCCAACCCTTCTGATATGCGCTCCTCAATAAGTGTCACCCTTTGTTCAACCAAGTCCAGGCGGCTTTGGAAGCACTCGACACTCCTGTTCAAGGCTGTCAATTCCTGACGAACTGCCGTCATCTCTGCCCGCACTGACCCAAGTTCCACTCGGAACAATCTGAGCTCCTTGGCAAGGTCATGCTCTGACTCTTGGCTCGGAGTGTTGGGGTCGCTTTCATCCGCCGATGTAAGTTCCGTGCTCTTGATGGGAGTATCATCAGTGTTCTTACGGGGAGCAGTAGCCGTACACTCTGGACAAACCCATCTTGACGAAACTCGTTCATCCTTCGATAAATTGGCGCAGCCCCTATGAAACTGGCCAAAGCATTTCGAACATTTAGCGCACTCTAGCGGTGAGAGGAACTTACCACATGCGGTACATTTAACCATAGTGATTGATAACGTACAGATGTCAATAGCAAGGTGGATAGATGCCTCAGTAGTCAGAGGGACAGTCAGCAGATGGCGCTGTAATAAGAAAGTAGATGATTACGGCAGTTAATTTATTTGTCTTATAAACCCGACGATTATCCAGTTCCGATGCACACAGTCACGCCACTTTGTCTTTTATACACTAGACTCGCGCGCGTATCGCACTATGCTACAATTGTAATCCAGCACTGTATAACTATAATTTAGTTTTTTTTTTAACGTTAGAGGGTAAGTTTTTTTAATTGTAAGCACTAGCAAGTGATTATGATACTTTGTAATGCCTAATTAACACTTAATAACATGCCACTTCGTTAAGATAACACTGTATGTTCTTTATTGTACTTGTATCCGTATTGTAAAATAAAATTTTGTTTGAAAAACGATTGTTTTTATTTTTAGTCACTAACTTTCGCTAAGGTAGGTCCACTGTATCGTCGTTCGTGACGTCAACCCAAATTTAATGCACATAAATGATACCTACAATTATCGTGTAGTATTAAATGTATTAATTTACTTATAAAGTCTCGATTTTGTAATGCATTTTATTGAAAAAACGTCACTTTATATGTATGATAAAACTTTAATTGAAAATAGGGCGGTGATAGCTTCTTCAATTTTAGTAGTTGCAGCCATTACCGACCCATGAGTCGGTAATGGCCGCCACGTAGAGTTTAGTTTTTATATATTTTCTGTTGATATTTGTCAATTTTACAAGTATTTGTATAAACCATTATAATAATAAACAATCAGCCTCTGTATAAATCTATTAGCGATATACAATAATTTGTGTAGTTTTCTTGTTTTTGCGTTGTAAATTTGTTGAACATGACTACATTATTCATAACTCGATATGCTTTAGAGACAATAATGAATTAACCATAATTTAATTAAACTTTTGTTTTTGGAGTTAAATGTTGTATTACTTTAATCAATCGCGGTCCCTTTACAGTCAGGAAACCAACCAACAACAACAGGAAAATGCTAAGCGATATACGACGAGAACTGCGCGAGGTGGTACGAATGGAGTTACAAACTGCATTAAAGTTCTATGCAGACAAGATTGATGATTATGAACAAAAAATGAGAGACTATGAGAACGAGCATATTGCTTTAAAAAATATGTGCACGAACCTAGCCTTAAAAATGAGGCTCTGGAACAAAGGATGAATAGTACGGAACAGAACTCGTTACTTAACGAACTTGAAATACACAGAATAAAAGAACAAGAAAACGAAGATGTGAAGATAATAACCGATCAAATTAGCACAAAACTTAATCAAAGCCCAGATGATGTGATTAAAGTTTACAGAAAAAAGAATATCCGTACTGGATCTCAAAGTAATAGGACCCCCCCGATTATTGTCTCACTACAAAAAGGACGACGCGACCTGTGGATTGGAACTGCCAAAACCGCAAACCTTAACACCAAGGACCTAGGATGGCAGGCAGACTCAAAAATATACGTACAAGAGTCGTTAACTCCCCGGAACTCGTTTCTACTATGGAAAGCCAAAATGGCGCTAAAAACCACAGGCCTTTGTAAATATGTATGGTTTAAGGACGGGGTTGTACGAGTCTTAACCCGCAGGGCTGACAAAGAAAAGGCAAATGCCATTAAATCGGAAAACGACATAAATAGGCTTGTAACCTTGTACCAGAGATGAATAATATATAACCGATCTACGAGTTAAACTAAAATGGACGAATACGAATCAAATATAACTGAAGAAAATCTAGACGATTGGAACCAATTTGTAGACGTTATACCAATGCAACGTCACTCATTAATAGCACTACATGTTAACATACGATCATTGATCAAAAACTTTCCACAACTAGAACATAATATAGTTACAAGCAGCTGCCGCACGGTGCATGTTATTGTTGTCACCGAAGCCAACGTATCAGACGACTGTGTAAGACTGTTCGAGCTCGATGGCTACGAGTTATTTTCACAACTTCGCTCTAATAGGAAGGGAGGTGGTATTATCGTGTATGTTCACAAAAGTATACAATTTATAAGGACGAATACATCAACGATGAACTTTGAATGTATCCTAGGTATGTTAAAAACCAATAATAACCTAACTGTTGACTTATGTGCCGTATATAGGCCCCCGAACCTAAATAAATTATTTTTTATCTCTGAATTATCCCAACTTATCTCGTCCCTATCCAATAAACGTAACTGTTGTATTTTAGGAGATGTTAAAAATTGATATTAAGCAAAACAACCCAGTCGTAACGAAATACCTAAACGTATAGTACTGTTAGGCGATGGGCTTGCAACCTGTCACTAATACACTGGTAAACATCTTAGCTGTTGGAGCACGACAAGACACGGTGGGACACGGTGTCGTCACAGCGCTGCGGCCGGTGTCACCGCCCCACCACGCAGAAAGGAATCGAGCGCGGTCAAGCGCACACGTGGATTTAATAACTTAAAATTAGAATTTGTAAAGCTCATAGTTTAATCTTCAATTAAATCTATGCTGGAGTAAAAGGGCATTTTAAATTTAATAGTCTAATTACCCAACATTAGCCTAAGTGTGCAAAATGTGGTTACAGAATTATCAACAAGATTTTAGAGTTGTTGGTAATTCTGTAGCTCTGCCTACCCCACTTTGGGAATAAAGGCGTGAGTTTATGTATGTGTATGTATGTATGCATAGGCGATAACGGGTTCGAGGTTGGGATAAATCAGTACACCCGCATAAAATTAAGGGGCGACAGTATAACTAGGCCGTGTATTGACCATATACTCATTCGGAGCGCAGCAGGGATTGTAACCGGTTACAAATAAACCGGTATTTATTTAGGTTAAACCGGTTAATTATTTGGGTTTCGTTCCAACGAATTGGTTACGCTCACAGGGAGCGAAATGCATTTACCGGTTATAACCGGTTAGAGAGCGCTTCCGTCATTCACCCTTGTCTCGGCTCACACGGAAGGAGCGCTCTCTAACCGGTAAATGCATTTCGCTCCCTGTGAGCGTAACCTTTATTATGGGTTAGGCTCTAATAGTGTGGCTTTAACCGCTACGGAAAATAAACCGGTTTTCAATCCCTGGAGCGCAGCGAACCGGAGCGGGCGCATTGCACTGATAAAAACAGCTGTCATAAAAAATGCGCCAGCTGATCACTTTATGACCGGTGTCGCTCTCGTTACTGATAACGCGGAGTTGTTGATGCAATGTAAAACGATATACAAGCTTGACAACAATAAGGTCCAAATTGCATTGAGGAAAATTGATTGGAGTCCCGGCCTAAATTACGATAATCCAAACGATGTGTTGAGTTTTATTGTTGACAAGTATAATAACATTAATAACGTATACAACAACTGTAAAATTCGAGTTACAATAAAATAATGTAAAAGAAGTACGTGTGAATGGATTAATAAAAGAGCAATTTATATGTGTAAAAAAAAGGCCGAATTGCTTAAAATATGGCAAAGTGATCAAAGTAATGTTAAAAACAAGATACTTTATAATAAATATAGAAATAAGACCAATAAATATATTTACAATTTAAAAAATATACACACTAAAAAAGAAATCACTACCTACATAGTATAAAACAAAGTCGCTTCCCGCTGTCTGTCCCTATGTATGCTTAGATCTTTAAAACTACGCAACGGATCTTGATGCGGTTTTTTTTAGTAGATAGAGTGATTCAAGAGGAAGGTTTTTATGTATAATAAATTTTGTTTTATGTACGTGTGTTATAGGAAACTCAAATAAACCGAAGCGAAGCGAGGGCGGGTCGCTAGTATGTAATAATTTTAGAAATCCAAAAAAAGTCTGGGAAATTATAAATAGGCTATGTGGAAAAATTACTATGACCATTGATGATATCATTATAAAAGCATTCGAAAAGAAAAACTTACAAGACATTGTACAAAACTTCTCAAATGAATTTAACAGTAATGTAAAAAAAAAATGCATTCAGTGTAACAAACTTTTGCTGACGGATAGCTCTTATCTCGTAGAACCTATTCTAACAATGAAATTAAGTAAAGCTACGGATGAGGTGGTATTTTCTATATTGAAACATTTAAATGACAAAAAAAATCCTGGAATAGACGGTATCCGAGCTAAAAATATAAAATGCGTTAAATCTGTAATTACCCCAATTATCGCACATCTGATAAACACGTGCATAAAGTCATCTACTTATCCAGAAAAATTAAAAATTGGTACTATCCGGCCGATACATAAAAAAGGTGCCTTCAATGATGTTAACAACTACAGGCCTATTACTATTTTGCCCTGCATGGATAAAATAATAGAAAAATATTTCGGACTTAACATTAACAAATTTCTAACAAATAATAATATTATTCACAACAAACAATTCGGTTTTCAAAAAAAGAAAAGCACATCACAATTGCTTAGCCAATTCACAAATGAGGTCAATAGTTATTTAAATGAGAAAAAACATGTGCTAGCTATATTCGTTGACTTCAGTAAGGCCTTTGATACCCTAAACTACAACACTCTATACGATACTTTATCTAGAAGTCGTATTCAAGGTCCCCTCCTAGACTTTTTTAGAAACAACCACTCAAACCGCTTTACAACTGTTAGGATAGGTGACGAGTACAGTGACATGACTCTAACGGAAAGAGGCACGGCACAAGGGTCTATTTTTGGACCGACTGAATATCTGATGTATGTGAATGATATGCCTAATATATTTACAGAAGGGTCAGTATACCAATTTGCTGACGACACATGTCTACTCACAGCGCAAAAAGATATTCACGTGGCGGAAAGAATAATGCAACATAACCTCAACCTGCTCAGTAAATGGGCCCATGACGTGGGCCTAATAATCAATTGCCAAAAAACAAAATTGATGCATTCATTCTGCCCATCAGAAAGTTTGTACCTATCCTAGTGTCATGTTACACAGCCATTTGTGTCTCCATTGTGATAATACTAAAAACATCTGTAAATGTGAACCTTTAGAATTAGTTAGTAAACACACTTATCTCGGATTAATAATAGATAATAAATTAAACTGGCGTCCACACATAGACTATGTATGCCGAAAACTTAGAGCTGTACTCGCCAAATTGTCAATACTAAAACATAAACTTCCTTACAGCACCCTAAGAATGTCGTACATGGCACTAGCGGATTCTGTCATTAATTATAGTCTGAGCAGTTATGGTAGGACATATAAAACCTATATTGAAAATATTTACAATTTACAACTAAGGCTGCTAAAAACAATTGTACCTAAGTCTATTAGAGAGAAGTATAAAAATAATGATATAGAATTGTTAAAATATTGTAATGTTATTAGTGTATATCGCCCTAACCTGCGATGAAATTCAAAATGTGGATAAACTGAAACCAAAAAATAGAGGCACACAGTTGCGAAGCTTATCCTACTTGCAAAGGTACATACTCCCAACGTCTAATAATGTTTACGGCAAGCGAACGTGGGAGTACCTTCTCCCGCTAATATTAAATAGCATACCCTCCTGTGAGTATGATAAGATTCGAAATGATCCTCAAAAATGTAAAAAAAATCTCAAACAAAGGTATTTGCAGGTTGGTCATAAAAGTGGCGATTAGATTAGTTTTCCTTACTTAAATTAAAATAAGTTAAATAGTACTGAGCGATGGCAGCGACAAATAAACCGCATACGGTTTCCGTTCGCCGTATTAAGCCAATATCTTTGTAATTTTTATAAATATTATGATAAATAAATTAAAAAAAAAAAAAAAACAATTATAAATATTATGTATTTTTTATAAGTCGGTAGGTAATACATTTTACTATTATACCTACATATTCTATTACCGACCCATGTGGGTCGCTAATAGTTACTCATTGTTGCTATTACCGACCCACATGGGTCAACAAAAAGGCGCAACAAAAAGTAACTATTAGCGACTCTACACAAAATAATATACCTACTTATTTAATGTTAAGTAATATAATTTTTTTGGTTTACCGTCACCAGCAATAATATATTATCCAACATTGGTAGCAAAAATATCTGACACGTCTTTATTACTAGAGGTATACAGTGACCATATAAAGCATACACTTGTAACGTGTGTAGGCACAAATTTTTCTTTTTATTTTATAAATATTAAAATATTTTTGTGATCGTAATTTTAAGTATTAAGTCAGTAAATAATATTTTTATTTTGGATTTCAGTAGCATGAATAGGATCTCAATAGTATAAATAGATGTAAGAGAATTTTCAAGTTCCTTAAGTGTTGTTTTAATGTTGATTATTTTTAATGGTTATAATAATTTATGTAAGTAGATGACCATATAAAACATACTTACACTTGTAAAGTGTATTGTTTTTTTAAATTTGTAACAATTGTTGTTTAAATTTTATGAAGATTCAAGTGTTTTTCACCATTTAAAGTTATAATATTTTCTTACTGTCGGTAATAGCTGCAAACAAAACGTTAATAGCTTCACAGCCGTTACTATGGGTCGGTAATAGAAACATTCGACTTGCCCACTTTATTAATTATTTTTCACGAAAAAATGCTTTATTTTGAAGCATTTAACGTGGTAAATATATACCCAACATTCAATATTACCATATAAAAATAATAAAAATACTGTGACGGCTACCAATATTCTTAATAAGTATGATCAATTTCAAAATTGCCTTAGGAGGGTCGTTAATAGCTGCATTTACCTTAGTAGTTCTGGTGAAAATCCTGATCTTTGAGACATTTTCCTGCTCAACTACGCGTGAATTTATTTACTTCTTATTGCATGTTACTTATACTCATTGTTTTGTATAATGCAAGGTTAAGTTTTATAATTGTATATTAAAAAAAAACGACTGACTGTTGAGTTTCTTGCGGCGTTTCTTCTCAGCAGTGGTCTCTTGCGAAGCGCTGGTAGATTGTTGACGTGTAAAAGTGCCTACTTACTGAATAAACATCTTTTATCTTTTATCTTTTTTTATCTAATACCGAGGTAGGTTGAAACACGGGTTGAAGGGAGTTGAAACAGTTATGGAATTTCGAGAATTAGGGTTGTATATTAGATAAAAAACGCAGTTAAACCGGTTTTATCTATGAACATTCATCGTTTTAAAGTATTCTCTACTCAATATAAACGAAAAAAAACCTATTTTAACGTAACCATTCACATTCTAAAACCCCGAAGTTTTTTTTCCCGCAGTATAACCTTTTCTGTCGCGAGATCGTATATTTCTTTACACGCCATACGGATGAATTGCAAAAATATTGTACCTGCATAGTTAAGGGCTCAATTAAAAATCCTAAACAATCCTTAACTTTTTCCTTTGTGTAACGAAGATTAGTCTTAAAAACATATGGATAACTTTCGTTACACAAAGGAAAAAAGTCAGTTAGCACTGGACGAAGATGACACAAAATCGGGGGATAACCGGCACTGCGGATAATTGGGATTTTTTTCCTATACCTACCTAGTTGTCCGCAGTTTGAACAAAGGGTTGCGGACCACTGGGAATAGCCGCCGATTTGATTTTCCGCAGTGGACAAAAGGGTGCGGACAACTGGGAATAACCCAAAATCGGTTTGCACTACGTAAGCTATCGTAGAAAAGATCCTGCCATATTTTTTATAATTGATTTACTTTTGAACGCTTTTATTTGAAATAAAAAATGCCACCAAACATCGAATAGGGAATATGCATGATTTATTTCACTATTTACATCGTTATAACATAGACAAAAATTGAAATACTGTTGAAACATGTCGTATTTAAGCATTAAATAGTAGTTAATGAAATTGTTGCATAATGAGGGGTATTAAAACAGAGTGTTTTAATACCTAGTTATGTACAGTTTCATACACTACTTTATCTACTCTCATACATTACAAGAAAACGTATTCAATGAATGGCGCCAAAACCTAGGACATGCGTTAAAGCGGGTGCTGTCACAGACAAGTAAAACTTGGAGTGAAAACTTTTTGTAATGCTGTAAAAATGACGCGACCCGCACGTGCGTTCCATTATAAAAAAATATATATGGAACCTCGTTGGTGACATTAACTTGTATCGTAATGGTAAAAAAAATACTTGATAACATTATTTTGTTAGAGATATAATGTTACAGAGTGTTTTTTATTTATTTCGGTATTGCGTTTATAAAGTTAGCCAATATAAATTCGTTTTGAAGTTTACAATTCGAACTTTACGATATTAGAGTAGATAAAATTATTTAAAATTGAGACCAATTTTGTCATTTTGAAACGCCCCCATAGTCGCGCGCTCTGTTTGATGAACTATGTATGTCGCCATATTGACAGGTTGTTCAATACGATATGCGGGTGTGACTGTTTAAAACTAGCTTTCAGAGTATTAAAACCATGGAAAACCTTCGAAAACCACCTTATAATTATTTACTTGCACGTAACCTATGGCTGAATCGCCATAAGATTCACGTTCAGGGGGGTTATTATGACATAGCTATGCAGTTCATTTTTACGGCGAGCGTAAAGGACAGAGCTATAGCAGTAATATAGCTCTGTCCTTTACTCTCAGCGTAAACTGAACTGAATTGCTATGTCATAATAACCCCCCAGATCTGTACACAAAGTAACAATCATGTAATAATCAAGATAATTGGGTAAGTAAAGTTTTTGAAAGAGATGTAAATTATATTTTTTTTCGATAGTCGTCATCCTGAAGATCATGGAACTGCGGCTCTTTTACTTTTATTTCCTCCAATATTTTAGAAATCTTTTTTTTAGTTGTGAAGTTGATATTTGTAAACTTTAATGACCGACAAGCTTGTTGCCTTCGTATTTAATGAAATAGAAAAAAAACTGTCACTTCTATATCTGTCAACGTCAAATCAAATCAAAGTAAACAAACAGTTCAATTCAAATAAGTAAATTCAAGTAAATCTTTGTAATACTCCATTTCCACAGTCCGTGTGGGATTGCCTGAATTCATTGCGTGGATTGTACAATTCAAAAGTGCTCTCGTGGCTATCAAAAAGCAGGGCAAGAGTCGTCGAGAAAGGAAGAAATCGGTGTCCAAGAAGAAGTGCCAAAGGGTTCGAAAATAAATCGTAGACCAAAATATCGTGCAAAGGTCTTAGAGCAAAGCGGCAAAACGAAAGTCCGGAGTTCGTTCTGAGATCGTTAAAAATATTTCTAAAAACACTGATCACATGAAACACAAGCAAACAGAAAAGAGCCGTTGTATTGAATCGTTTGTTTACTTTGATTTGATTTGACAATGACAGATATAGAAGTGTTATTTTTTCTTTTTCATTAAGTACGAAGGCAACAAGCTAGTCGGTCATTAAAGTGTACAAATGTCAACTTCATAACTAAAAAAAATATTTCTAAAATATTAGAGGAAATAAAAATAAAAGAGCCGCAGTTCCATATAACTAGGAACCCTTATAGTTTCGCCATGTCCGTCCGTCCGTCCGTCCCCAGTCTAGCTCAGAGACTCGTAGTACTAGAAAGCTGTAATTTGGCATGAATATACATATTAGTCACGCCAACAAAGTGGTAAAATAAAATTTAAAAAAATATTTTTTTTAAATGCACTTGCCCTACACGTAACTTGGGGATGCCTTTTTTTTTTCTTGCCTACCCCATAGGGTCGGGTGTCGTTGGATAGGTCTTTTAAAAATATTGCGGGTTTATGAAAACAATTTTTCGATTAAGGGATCCGTTTATGAAATATTAAGCTTTAAAGCGCTATTTTTTGTTAGAGTCAAGTGTCCCCCTACACGCCCTACAGCCAAAACTACAAATACTAAAAATCTGAAAAATATCTCTAACGAAAGCGCATATAACGAATTTTAAAGGAAAACTATCACGGCTATGTAGACATGATTAGTTCCTGAGATACAGGCGACTAAAGTGTTTATACCTATCAAAATCGCCTATGATAACTTTGATAGAAAAATTTGTTAACGGGGCGTGCAGGACGCGCGGGGGGAGTCAAACTGTCCAAGCAACAAATCGAGCGACAGCCGCGCTCATAAGCGCGAGCGCCTAGATGCCGTTTGGACGTGCCCCGGAATGCTACCTACAAGTTTGCGATTTGCGATCTGAAAGTTTACAAATTTTCGATTAGATTATTGATTTGAGTTGAGTACCTATCGTTTGGAAAACTTAAAATTCTATTTACTGGACCTTGTTTTTTTTTCAATTTCTATTAATTACTGAGTAAGTAAAGCTTGTCCCAGAAAAAAGTGTCGCATATTAACTTGTTAAAAAATTCCACCAAATAATAAAATTAATTAAATTTTACAATACAGTTGTATTTGAATATTCTTAAAATACATTTTATTCCTTTAAACATCGGTTTAAGTTTTGTTCATCCAGAAACTCCTTAATTTTGCTTTAACCCGTGCCATTAATTTTTGTACATCATCATCGGTGATTAATTTGGAAGCTTCATTCCATTTCCGTTTGAAGTTTTCCACTGAAGTGGCATTACTTTTGTGTTTTAAAAGCTTTTGCTTCATGCGAGCCCAATATTTCTCAATGGGCCGTAAGTCAGGGCAATTGGGAGGATTTTGGTGTTTTTCAACAAAATCGATACTATTTGCTTTGTACCACTCTATTGCCCGCTTCGTGTAGTGACACGTGGCCAAATCAGGCCAAAAGAGGACAGGTTTACTGTGCTTCCTAATGAATGGCAACAATCGTTTTTTAAGGCATTCATTCAGGTATATATCACCATTAATGGTTCCTTTGGCTAAATACGGTGTACTGCGTTTGCCACATGAACAAATCGCCTGCCACACGAGAACTTTCTTTGCAAATTTGTCCATTTTTATGACCTTATACTCTTCATCAACAGTTTTTCTATCAGTGGCTGAATAATAGTGGTGTCCTGGAAGTGACTTGAAGTCAAGTTTACAGTAGGTCTCGTCGTCCATAACAATACAATAGTTTTTCTTAGTCATTTCCGAATAGAGCTTTCTGGACCGGGATTTAGCCTCCGTTTGTTGTTTCGCACTTCTGTTGGGTACTTTAGCTTGTTTAAATTACTTAATAGAATTATGTTTTTTCACCCTTTGCACCGTAGATTTAGATGTTTTGTATTTTTTGGCCAAGTCCCGTACAGAAAGAGTAGGTTTCTTCTGTAACGCTGCCACAATGTTCCTCTCTATATTTTTATTTACAAACCCAGGTTTACGGCCACTTCCAGGCTTTCGCTGTATGCTACCACCCTCTCTGAACCGTTTTAAAACTCTTTGAACGGTTCTTACTGAGGTTTTAAGCTCCGATGCAATGTTTTTTACAGATATACCGCGATACTGAACATATTTGTACAGAATTTTTTCATGAAACTTTTCTTTAACTGACGACATCTTTGAAAATACGAGTACTGACATCTGTTTTTTTTATCTTAATTCAAATAATAGACAATATGCTAACTAGGAAAATAGTTTTCAAACCTATTTGATTGAAGTCTGACAAACAACCTTGGTTATTAATAGCGACACTTTTTTCTGGGACAAGCTTTATATAAAAGATTTAACTTTTATTGTAATTTAAAGTCGGTTTGAAGCAGTTTAGATACCTAACTACCTACATAGGTATACTGATCTCACACTTAAAAGCTTGGCTCTTGTTTGAGATATTATATACGAATTTATAAGAAAAAGACTTAATTAGTTCCTGAGATACAGGCGACTAACGGGTTTATACCTACTAAAATCATCTAAGACAGCGCCAAATAACTTTAAATAGAAAATTGGTTCATACATGTTGATTTTTGAGATAGTTTTTTGTGTTTGTCGTTACGGCTTCGGAACCCTATACTGAGCATGGTCCGACATGCTCTTGCCCGGTTTTTTATTTACTATAACTTTAAGGGAACGTTCTTTAAATCAAATAAAGTTAATTTCCCAAAGACAGACAAATGATAACTCTTACGGTTTTAAAGATATTTAATTTTTAAATTTAATCAGTTAATCACGTTGACCTAGTGTAAAAGGCTCTTACTTGATAACAACAATTTTCTTTTAATTCTTATGAGTAAAGAGTTTCCAATTGTTAGGTTTGTATACGCGTCCATGGAATTAGTAAGTACTAACGTACATCTGGAAGGTGCACTACACCGATAACGCGAGCCGAAAGAAATGTACTAAAACTTACTGCGTCCCTTTCTACTAAGGTGACCATATTTAAATTGCAATTTACGGAAAAAATAATATTACAAGCCGGTGGGGCAGTAAACGAAACAATATTTACTTATTTAACTGATGGTTTCCAAAATCGAACCCCAGCCAATCGAGCCATCTTGAACTTCTTAATAAGAGCACGTAGAACAAAATACAAGCATTGCAAGCTTTCAAACCAGATCTAGTATTAAGTTGTAGTTCAAGTGTCAATTTCGAATTATAGGAGAATACACATAATACACAAATCCCCAGATCCACATACAGGTACATTTCTTTCGGCTCGCGTTATCGGTGTAGTGGATCTTCTGATGTACGTTATTACTTACTAATTCCATGGTCATGCCAACATTGACGTATTTGACACTGACTATTAGTTAACTCTAAAGGCCCTTTTAGAATGACCAAAGATATAACATTTAATTACTTTGCTCTAAACAGTTTTTTTTTGTAATATTTAGAAATCAAATCTACCTCTTATTTTCAATGGATATACCTAGTAAAATACCGAAGTTATCGTAAATTAAAAAAAACACGGAGTAGGTATATGCATATAGTACATTGTGTATTAAGGGTGGTAAAGAAAGAATTACAAACGAGAGTCTGTTAGAAGCCCGAAGCCGAAGGCTGAGGGCTTTAATGACTCGAGCTTTGTATTTCCTTTACCACCCGTGTAACATACAATGTTTTTCATCACAATTACGAGGAAATGAAATAAAATCAGACAAAAGATCATATTTTTAACTTATTAGCGGCAGACTACATCATTGTCTGTGACTTACCACAGATAATGTCAAACGTGTTCGGAGTCCGATTCTAGTGACATAAGAGATCAATAGTTTATTATGCGAGATTGTTAGGAAATAGTATTCAACTGACATTTCATCTCGAATGAAACTTCATATCGAATGGCACAAGAATTGGGGTCCTGACGTATTGTGATAGTTTGAGTCCACGTATAATATTTAAAAAAAAAGCTATTACGCACTTTAGTTACGTAATGGTAAAAAAAGGCCCGCGGGTATTATTTTCGATTTACGGTCGATTTTTCTAGCATGTTAGGACACTATTTACGAGCAAGTGTGATGAAAAATAATTAAAGATGCAATAAAATTGAGTAAGAGATTTATAATATTCACAATTGACAAGATTTCATATTTCTAAGACTATAATTTTGATAGTTATCTGTATGCTGTTTGGAAGAAGGAACGCACCAATAGTTTAAAAATTGCCCTAAGAATAATAGTTATTATTAATTTATTAAGATGTACCTACGTATAAAAAAAGGCGTAACTCCAATTCTACGACTGGTACTGGACTGGAAATTAATTAGGATAAGTATATATCTGTCAATATCAAGTTTAAAATTATGATAGTTTTGTTTTTCTCGTGAAAAGGCTGATGTGGTTTGTGGTATATCTATTCCGCCGTAGTATTGGTAAAACGAGTTTTTTTTCAGTTGTATTTTTTACAATAAATAAAAATTAAATATAAAAGCCATTTATTCAGTCAGTAGGCCTCACGGACACTTTTACACTGCTGAGAAGAAACGCCGCAAGAAACTCAGCAGTCAGTAAATTTTTAAACCTGTAACAATGGTACTACTTACAGTTTGGCCATTCTAAGAGGGCAAATTTGTCAGCTGCCATCTTAGTACAAAAAATAACCTCAATATTATTAAATACTTACCTTATTTGAAGCATAATATATACTTAGCTATAGGCACTTCCGTTTTCCGCTTTATCTTACCTCCTTGTCTACCTTGTGGTGTAGAAAATAAATAAAAAAATATTTATGGTGAACTGTGTATAAATGAATGGTTTCCAAAAAATATTATGGTTCCAACAGTTGCCAATTCCAGGCATATTCATATTCATATTCATATCTTTATTGGTAATTTATATTACTTACATGTCATTTTTGTGTAGTAAATACAATAATATTAGGTATGCCTATGTATAATAGGAAATTATCACAATCAATTATGTCAGTCAGTATTGATTAGGTACAGACAACCATAATGCCTTATTAATATTTAATTTGTTTGCTTATTAGCAAGTAAAAATAAGTCCTTGTGGTCGTAGAACGCCTGCTCGATCAACCATTTTTTAAGCTTTGCTTTAAACGAAGCCAGGCGGGGCTCAGAAATAATATTTTGCGGTATGTGGTTGTATATCTTAGGCCCTAGGATATGGGAGAGTTTACTTGACTTGGCGAGCTTGTGAGGAACGGTGGCTAGCCGCCCAGCGCGGGCGCTGCGGGCGGGGTACCTGCGAGGACCGTCGCGGGGGGTGTGGAGTCCATGTCAACCCGCGTATTTACTGCCGTCTGTAGTATTAATAGTGATGGTAATGTTAAAATACCTAACGATTTAAAATGTGGTTTCGCGGAGACCGTTTGTACGACGCGAACTATAGCACGGACGGCGCGCTTTTGAAGGCGGAAAACCCTCTCCCAGTTGGCGGCTCCCGCCCAGAGCTCGACTCCGTACTGCAGTTGGGCGTGTACGGACGCAAAGTAGCAAGCGCGAAGCATATCTATAGTTACAACCCGAGATAACCGTTTCAAGGCGAAACAGGCTGCCGATAGTTTGCTGCACACTCTGTCAAGATGGAGAGCCCAATTTAGGCCCCTATCCAATTGAAAACCTAGGAAAGTTGTGCTCGAAACTTGGTCTATAGTTGTTCCATCTGCAGTTACTGAAAACGGCCTCATCTGCCTGCCTGAGAGGTCAAAGTTTATAAATTGGGTCTTTTTCGTATTAAGAATAAGGCCGTTCATATTGAACCAGTCAGATACACTCGCCGCGGTCAAGTTCAGTTTATTCTCGAGGTCGTCATAGGTCGGCGCGCGTACCACCACCGCCACGTCGTCGGCGTACATAAACGTCCCGCCACTTGTGATGGCTTCAGGGAGCTCGTTTAGCAGCAGAGAGAAGAGGATGTTTGACACTGAGGAACCTTGCGCCACACCCATGTTGGTGTTTACTGCATCTGACCTGATCCGACCACCATCGGCAACCACAACCTGTTTTCTGCGCCGCAGCATGTCGGAGAATAGACCCAAAGCAGATGCATCGAAACCATAGTGCTGTAGTTTGTCATCGAGAACTTGATGATCTGCAAGGTCAAAGGCTTTTGACAGGTCGCAACAAAGGACTGCCACTTGGAATTTGCGTTCTCGGGCATCCAGTATCCGGCGAACCACAGCACGGGTCAGTGATGTTGCAGATTGGCCTTTGCGATAGGCGTATTGCCTTTTTGACAGGGCATTGGTAGATCCCAAAAAGTCCGTCAGCCTATAACTGAGCCCGTGCTCAAAGGCTTTTGCTAGGACAGGGATGATCGCAACGGGTCTGTATCCATCCATGTCATCTCTCCTGCCCTTACCTTTAAATAATAGTGCAATGCGACTTTCTTTAAGGTGGTCAGGGAAGACGCCCTCGCGAATACACCTATTGTATATCGCAGCCAGTAGTGGAGACATGTCCGCAGCCACAGATCTTAGCAGAACTACAGATGTGTCATAAATATCACTGGTTGCTTTTTTAGCTAAACGTGACGTGATAATGCGAAACACTTCGTCGGGTGTGAACTGCCTTATCCTGATGCAGCAATCGGCGGGCGGGCGCGCGCCGCGCAGCGCGGCGAGCGCACACGATCGGCGCCCGGGCGCCGCGCCGCAAGCTGCCGCAGCGGTAGCGAATCGTTTGTTAATGGCATCTGCTGCTTTTTTTTTGCAGGAAAATTTTCTTCCGTTAGAGTCGGTACCTAATTAAATCGGTAAACTCGACTTGGTTGTAATCATGCGTTTTGCCTCTCTCCGTGTTAATTACAGCCCACATAGATTTTACAGTGTTCGCACTGGTGCGTATCTTATTAGAGTAAAATGAAGCTTTTTTGATATTAAGAAAAGTAGTATATTTATTGTTTAAATCAGAAATCAAATTGGTAAGGTGTTCGTTATCAGGCATTCGCGTCCCAAGTTCGACTATTTCGAATAGCAGTTCTTTAAGGTCACGGATATCTCTAGTAACCCATGATTCAAGCTTTCTGCAATTCATTGATGTGATAGGGAAGCAATTTCAAATTTGTTTTTGATTACATTGATTACTGACATAATCTGAGCGCTCACGGATTCAACATTTCGTTGTAAAATGTCTTGCCAATCCACACTTTGTATGGCGGCTTTAAAATGGTCAACGTTGCGCTGTGAGTAGAGTCTAGCGCGGCGTGTCAGCGGGATGGTCGCGGGGGGCGCGCGGCGCAGCTCGGCGCGCACGGCGTGGTGGTCGCTTAGATGCGTGACGATAGGCGCGGCGCGAACCACGGCGCGCGATCCGTTCCCAGTACATATGGTCTAGACTAGTGGACGTAGTTGCAGTAACCCTCGTTGGAAAATTCACCACATTCCTAAAATCATGCGCACCGAGAAGGTCGTACAACTTTTTAAGCTCTGGTCGTACATTACCGTTTGAGTCAATATTCATATCTCCCAATATCAAATATTCGCTACCCATACAACTTAACTGATCAAGCAAGCGTTCTAGGTACCAAAGGAAGTCATTATTACTAACTTGACAGTTAGACCTATACATACATATAATGGTTACATTAAAGTCAATAAGATCAGCTGCCGATATCTCACAGTATCGTTCTTCCGACAGCGCCGTTAGATCGACGTTCTCGATCACTCGAATATTATTTCGTACATATAAACATGAACCGCCGTGCTCATGGTTCATTCGGCAAAAACTAGAAACTAATTTAAACCCATCTAAGTGTACACACTTCAACTTAGCATCCGATAGCCAGTGTTCGGTCAGAGCTAGTACATCGCATTTCAGTTCATTTTGCAACAATGTTTCCAGGCGCTGCTTTTTGTTGTCCAGTGCGCGTATGTTTTGATGGCAAATAACTATGATTGACGCTGCGACTTGTACATGTTTTCTTATACATACTGCGGGTAGTTTAGCTGCGCTACGGTCGCGCGGCGGCGGTAGATCCCGATGCTTCGGAGTGACGCTCGCTGCCCCGCGAGTAGCGGGGACGGCTGAGAAACCAGTCGGTGAACTTAACGCGCGGAGGCCACGCGGCAGGCGTGTTAAATTGGCAAAATAAGTTTTCTGGTATACCAATCAAGAAAGAGGCGTGCCTCTTAGTTTTTATGTCTCTTTTTTCGACAACGTAATTTTCAGAGCTCACCGTTTGTTTCAAAAAATTAAGTACGTTATCAATTGTCGTTTCAGGTCTGAACGACCAAGCCTGTATAAATTTTAGCTGCTCAATCGCTTTGACATCGTCATGATCGCTACCCGTACCTACAATAATATTGGTACGTTTTGGATTATTACGTTTTTTTAAAACAGTTTGCCATGGTTCAGCTCCCGCGTGTGATTCTGAAGTCGTCGCTGTTTGTTGCGCTCCTTGAACCGCGAGTTTAGTGGCTCCACATGTCGAGACGTCACCGTTGTTGTTTCGGCTGCATTCGGCGCCGTTCGTTGATGGCGTCGGAGTTGGCGAAGTACTTACTCGGTGCTGCGGAGGCGACGAGCGTCGGAGTTGAGTGCGCTGGGTGCGAGAGGGACTTCCGAGGTGCAGCGGCATTTGCAGGCGCTAGGAGGTTTCTTGCTCTTGCACGCATGCTGCGCGCTGTTGCTGGCTCTGTCACGGCTGGTGATTTACCTGATGGTTTACTGCTTCGTGTTTGTTTCGGGACCGGTTCGGTGATTTTCGGGCGCTGCTGGTGATCTTGATCGGGTTGCGGGCCTAGCGGGTCGCCATCTTTTACTTGTGTCTTGATATTATTTAAATATACTGGCTCTAACTTCGCAAGTATTATGTTCATTTTAAGTGAATTTCAGATATTTTTAGTTCTAATGGCTCAACGGCTTTATGAATTAATTGTTCGATGGCCAATTGCGTTATTTTCGCCATGTTTGCTCGAAAATTATTTATTAATTAACGAGAGTCAGCTTACACGTCCGCCCGTGCTCGCGCGCGACATACAATATCATTTTGCCTTAGAGTTAAAACAAAAACGTTATCATTATGAATCTATAACTACATAAACTTAAAGTAGAGTGACTATTTATAATTGTCAGCGTACATAAAAAAACATTTAAAGTATAAAAAACATTTTCATACAGCCACTTCTTCAGTTTAACCTTAAATCGATGTCCCTCGAGCATTTTGAATTCCTGAGGAAGACTATAAATACGCATCGCGATAACAAATGCACTCTTGCTATCTATTGCGTTATTCGATTTAGGACACACCAAGTCGAATTCATATTGCATGCACAAATTATCTTTTAAAGTTTATATTTTTGCAAAGTAATTTGTATTACCTACTTTTAAAGAATAGGTATACTTAATTCATAATAATGTAAATGCCAGTAAGAGTAAAAAGATGTTTCTCTTTAAATATAAGTACTTCGAAGTGATTGGCCGTCGTGTAAGCGGTATATACGAGCTCGTAAGTATATGGTACGTACACATCTCTTTTGAAGCAAAAATGTTGATTGAGCATTTACAGGTTACCTTAGTAAATAATACCGTAGCTTAGCAGTGGGTACACGTTTCCAGAGTACGTTAGTAAGTACGGGCTAAATCAGCTCAATTTGTCGTAAGATACATCTGTGCAAAGTGAATTCATCCGACACCAAATTTTGACCTCTCCATACATTGGTTGACAGTACCGCCCGTACTACCTGGAGTAGCGCGATGGGAGAGGTGGCTGTCATTTCTATTGACAGGTGGACTACTTTCCCCAGGGTAGGTTTATTAAATAACACGCATTTCTTTAAGTATATTTATAATGTAGCAGTCTTTATTGATTGTAAATACTTATGCAGAACATATATATAGCTGCCGTAGTGACTACTCTTAAAATACTGAAATACTTAAATACGGAACATAAAATAAGTCTTAGTCTTTACTTAGAGACAACAAATAATGATAATTTAAATATGAAGGTATAATATTTAACCCATAGATTGAACCTGTATGAATGTTACAAATGTCAAAATAGGATCATGTGTCTCGAACTATTTATACCTATTACGAGGTAATTTTAAAGCTATGTCTCAGAGAAAATGTTTTGTTTTTTATCTCCCGATATGCATAACAATCGCGTCAGTATCGTAGCTTTCCCGGTCTTATGTTTGTTGGTTATTGTTATAATTATAAGTATCGTTGGCATCCATTCAGAAGCGATGAGATCTCGACGATGTCGCTCATTCTGAGTGCTGGGGATGCCAGCGAGGGGGCGCGGGCGCGAGAGCTACACCCGCAGGCTGGGGTTGGTGTAGCGCACGTATTTGAGCAGCGCGTCGTTCTCCTCGCAGACGAAGGGCTTGCGGTGGTGGCAGGCCACATCGTGCCAGTGCACGCCGTCGCTGTAGAAGTTGTTCAGGATGGCCACACAGTGCTCCGCGGCGCCACCCTGGATCAGCTCCTGCAACCAGCCCGCGCGTTACACACTGCTAACATACTGTATATGTATAAAACGTTTTCTTCGGACCAAGGTTTGTGAGAAATAAGATTTCATCACCATTATTTATCATTCTATTCGCTATAACTTTCGCGTTACGATAGCTGACTGACTTTACATTAACAAAAAAAAAAAAAAAATGATTTATTTAAAATTGGTTAATCATTCAATCTTAACTTATATTTTTTGATACTTTTATTGGAAATTAACGAAATATCGATAAAAGCAATCAAACTCTACACTCTTCGTTCTCAAATTGACGGGCATAAACCTTTTTATTTAACACATAATATTTAGGAATCTAGCAATATTTGAGAAATAGGCTGTTGACCGCACGATACTCATATACTCGTAAGTAAATATGAGAAAACATTCAATGCAAATAAGGAATATGAAAATGATGATTACAATCATATTTAGCTGTAAAATTAGTGTTTATTTGGGTTAATGCCATAAGTTACACCACAGTTCAACACAGAACAGGATAGGACCATTGCTGATTTATATACTTAGTTTTATGAGGTAAATTAACGGGATTGCAAAGAAAAATACAAAAGAAGCAAGCACGTTTCAACAGGACGCTAAAGGAGGCTAACTGATGTCAAACCGGGTTCTGCTGTCATCGTTTTTTATCTCGTTCTCGCACAGGTATAGGTTATGCTAAAATGATCGATTTTTTCACTCGCACCACTGTTCGTCTATTATTCAACGTACTTCCAGTCAATCTAGAATCTTGAAATTTGGCATGAAGCAATGTTTTATAGCACATACAAAGCAAATCTCATCTAGAACTAGAAAATGATTCCAAAAATTTTACTGTCATTTCTTGTTCTTCATCTGCTGAGGGCGATGAAGAGAGAGGAGTATTTATAATAAACCGCTCTTCTAACATTTTCTCTACATGTTGAGAGAGCTTCTTCTGTCAATAATTTAATATCGCTGGCAGGTCTGTTTACATTCTTCTCTGCAACTTTTTGTTTCATTATACCCCCAAATAATTTCTATGGAATTAATGTACAATGATAAGGTGGGAGCCTTAAAAGTTCGTGGCCATGTGATTTTAATAATTCATTAATTTCTTTTAAGTGTAGACTAGTTTTGTTACACGTCTTCAAGTAGTTGACATTTACGCCAACGATCATCATAGTGCCCTCGGTTATAATTCGACGTATGGTAGTGCTGGGAACCCCTGTAATAAGTAGCATTTATGTAAGACAAAATATACCTAAACCTAAACCTAAAAGTATCAAAACAGTTCGTTTCAACTTACCAGTCTACTCCACGATACGCTTTAAAATCGAAGATTGTATTTGATTTACACCTCCTTCTTCGCGTACTGTATTACCGTAAAATGGGGTGAATAGAGTATCGCGGGGTGAATAGAATTACAATCTAAAATAATTCATAAATTGTTACTAATAAGAACCAGTGTTACATTGACAAGACTTTTGGATAATTACGTTAAAATCTCAGTCTTATAATTAAACGAATATGCTTTATTTTAGGCTGTGTTCCTATTCACCCCGCGAAACTCTATTCACCCCATTTTACGGTACGCAAATTGTATACAATAATCCTAGCTTGAGATCTAAGCGGTTTTCTCGACATTTTCACCAGATAACAATCGTTGAAGGTGAATTTCAAAATGTATGCAACGGTAAACAAACAATTTGACACGGCTGCCAGTTGACAGTTGCCATATGAAAATCAATGTTTTTAAACTTTTAAAAATGCCATCAGATTCTGGTAGACCTACAAATTATCTAGGTAATATTTAAAAAAACAGCTCTCATCAAGATAGCTGAATCTAAATGAGTATTACGAATGATCGTCGATCGGATAGTTAGTGGATTCACGTTACACCCAGCATGGTGTAATGTGAATCCACCTTTATACGTTACCACTGGCTAATAGAGTATTTTGTGCTTCTTGATTTTTAAATAATGTAGGTAATTAAATTACTACGTTCCTTTTTTTTCCTCTGATTTGGCTGAATGGTCACAACCATTGCCATTATGAAAAAAGTCTGTCAATTAAAAGTAAAACGAAAACCCTTTTTAGCTAACGATTAAATATTGTTGTGAAAAAATGAGCGATTTAGACGATTGTGAAATACATTTATTGTAATTTTTTCGCAGATGTAAGTATTAAAAAACGTCGTTTGATATACGTGCGGAACTGTCATTTTCACTCGTCCCGAGTGTTGGCCCTCGCTTGCAGGGCCAAGACACCTCGGAACTCGTTTGAAATGACATACTTTCCGCACTAATATCAAAATGTACTATTCCCCAGGATTTTATTTTACCACTTTATTGGCGAAACTATTTAATATGTACATTCATGCGTATTACAGCTATCTAGTACTAAGAGTCTCTGAGCTAGGCTGCGGACGGACTGACGGACGGACGGACGGACATGGCCAAACTATAAAGGTGGTTTGACTACGGAACCCTAAAAAACGCTAGTTCGAAAAATCCAACTTTCCGCACGATATACAGTTATGAATAGTATACCACTTTTTGAGCAATGGTATTAATAGTACATTACTGCTGCTGAGTTTGGGATAGACGGATAAAACGAGTCCTTCAATCCCTGTTCCGGCCGAGGATTGTATAGTGCTTTTCTCAAGCAATGCGAGGAAATATTAAAAGTACATTTCGGCAATCTTACAATGGCAATCTTAAGACTGCAATCTTACGATGGCAATCTCAAGATTGCAATCTTACGATAGCAACTTCAAGTTGCAATCTTACGATGGCAATGTCAAGATTGCAATCTTACGAAGGCAATCTCAAGATTGCAATCTTACGATAGCAATTTCAAGATTGCAATCTTACGATGGCAATGTCAAGATTGCAATCTTACGATGGCAATGTCAAGATTGCGCAATCTTACGATGGCAATCACAAGACTGCAATCTTACGATGGCAATCTCAAGACTGCAATATTTCGACAGCAATCTCAAGAATGCAATATCACGATGGCAACTGCACATAAATATAGTGCCATAGATTTTGTTTTTAGGGTTCCGCACCTCGAAAGGAAAAAGCGGAACCCTTATAGGATCTCTTTGTTGTCCCCGTCCGTCCGTCCGTCCGTCCGTCCGTCAAGACCCTTTTTCTCAGGGACGCGTGGAGGTATCAAGGTGAAATTTATTTCAAATAATCTCTACGTCTCTTGGAGCTGTGAAAAAATCAAACTTCTAAGCCAACGCAATCAAAAGATACAGCCGTTTACGCCGCAAATTTCCGCAAATTTTCGAAACTCGCAAGGGAATCAAAACCTACAAGGTACTTCACGTGAACTCAGAATCTTGAAATTTTGTAAGAAGCAACGTCTCATAGCACAGATAAAGGAAAAATCGCGAAAACAGTAAATTTTTAGTTACATCATATTTTAATAAAAATATTTTTAATAATTTTAAAGTTACTACCCCTTTCCTTATGAACGCGTAGGGGTATTAATGAAATTCATATCAAATACTCTGGGTAGTGATTCTCTCAACAACGACGGTCGGACGGAAGAACGAGTGAATGTCCAAGCAGCGGGTTTTTTGGTAGTCCCGTCAGTGCGAACAAAACATTTTAGGGCGTGTATTTTCAATTTGGCAGCATGGTTTCTGGCGATGGATCAAAGGTATGAGGCTGCTGAATTGAAAATGCACGCGCTAAAATGTGTTTGGTTCGCTGTGACGGGACTACTTAAACTCGCCGCTGCGATTTCGGTCGTTCGTCCGACCGTCCGTTATTTTTGAGAGAATGACACCCCAGGTCTATAATACCTTTAAGAAGTACTTAACTTGTAACAAAATCAAACTTCTATGTCAACGCAATCAAAATAAACAGCAATTTAAGCCGCATATTTTCAAACTCGCAACTACTCGCAAGGGAATCAAAACCTAAAGGGTACTTCCAGTCGATCTAGAATCTTGAAATTTGGCATGAAGCAATGTTTTATACAGGGTGACAGGAAATTCGCCGTATTCCTTGAAAGGGGTTATTCTACAGCTCATTTGTAATGAATTAAGTCCAGTTAACCAGGGGTCAAAACTCATTGGTTTTCGAGTTATTCACGTTTTTAGTTTTTTTTTTAAATACCCTCTTTTCGACCTAAAACTAGTAATTTTGTAAAAACTTCGTCATTTAGAAATAAAAAAAAGTATTTTTGCATATTTTTAAAAAAATGCAAAGTTTTGCAAATAAAAGGATTTGAAGTTAGAAGTTCAAGTAATTATTTTCCAAATTTTGTAACATTTTAAAGCATAATTAAAAAAAAAAGTATGACATTTCGCGTACAAATTACAGGAATAATTTGCTTAATTTATAAGCTTTCTAAAAAGGTACATTTTAATACCTATTAATTTTATTTAAAAATTTACAATTAACAATAATAGCAGAAATGTTTGCGGTTATAAGCTCCATCGTTTCAACCAAAAAACACGGGAAGCGTTGTAGTAAAATGAATTTAGAACACAGTTCTTTTTTTAAAATTCAGCTATGGGCTTAGTGTCCTATTTTTAAATAAATTTTCTTTTTAAAACCTAAGGTGCGTTCCATTTTTAAATTTAGAGCATCTCAAATCGTTCTCTTTTTTAAATTCAGCTAATGTCTTACGACGTTCTATTTTTAAATAATGATGCTTTTTAAAAACAAAGTGCGTTCCATTTTCAAATTTCGAGCACCTCAAAGTTTTTGAGTGACCTACGTAATCAGTTAGTTTCGACTTTCTTTTCAATTCGGACGATATTGATAATTAAGCTTCTTTCTCAAATGGCTGCTTACCAATTCGAAGAATACGCAGATATCGTTTATTGTTACGGACTGCGATGGAGACGCCGCTGCAGCTAGAAGAGAATACCAACGTCGTTACCCTAACCGCCGTTTACCTCACGTAAGTGTGTTTGGTTCATCGTACCGTCTTATTCGGGAAAGAGGATCAGTTCAACGCCGCCAAGCTGACGCTGGAAGACCTCGAAATGATCCTGCTGAAGAAGAAGAAATCCTTCAGTGTTTCCAGGCAGACGGCACTACTTCGACCAGAAATGTGGCTAACCAGCTCGGTATGTCGCACTGGAAGGTGTGGTTTACACTGCACTCAGCTCGGCAGTACCCGTATCATTACACTCCAGTACACGCTATTGAAGAGGCAGACCCAGCGAGAAGGATAGATTTTTGCAGATTCTTAATTAATGCAGATATCGAAGATCCCGAGTACCTGAAGAGAATTTTGTGGACCGATGAATCCAATTTCGACCGTAACGGGATAACAAACTACCACAATCTGCACTTTTGGGCTCCCAAAGGTCAAAACCCAAAAAAAACAAGAGAAGGAGCTCACCAGCAAAGATTTTCTTTGAACGTGTGGATGGGAATCGTGCACGACAATTTGATCGGACCTTTCTTTCTGCCAGCACGATTGACCGGCATCGCATATGAAAATTTTTTGAGGGATGAGCTACCGACGCTACTTGAAGATGTGCCGCTTGCGACAAGAAGGAACATGATTTACCAACACGATGGCTGCCCCGCTCACTATTACCGGGGCGTACGACAGTGGATGGATCAGAACTACCCAAGAAGATGGATTGGTCGAGGCAGCCCAACCCCTTGGCCAGCCAGAAGCCCGGATTTAACTCCATGTGACTTCTACATCTGGGGTCACATGAAGGCGTTGGTCTACGATAAACCGATACGTAACGTAGAAGAGTTAAGACAAAAAATTGTAGAGGCGGCACAGACAATGAAAGATAGGCTTTCGAGACGAGTAACAATCACCGAAGCACGAAAAAGGCTTCGTGCTTGCATTCGAAACCAGGGCAAACAGTTCGAGCAAAATTTGTGATGTAATTGATTTTAGTTTTTAAGATTAAAGTTTATTTGATAGTGAAACTGTTTTTTTCCTCATTTTATCCTAACCTTGCTTAATCACTTATCAAAGTATCACTTAAGACTTAAGACAGAAACTGAAGGCAAAAAACCCCACGAATTCGAGACACAAACAAATTAAATTAATTAAACTAATGACCCTTTATTTGTGTCACCAAAGGCAATCTGCTGTGCCTTCTACATCAAGAAGAGATAAGTTAAGATAAGAAACAGAAGACAAAGTAAGCCCTCGGAGAATCTAAAACGACACAAACAAACCCATTAGAGTCAAGTACGCTAAGTAAAGTCTTCTAGCTGTTCTGCTATTATTATTATAAATTGTATTTTTTTTGTATTAAAATATCATAAATTGTACTTTTTTAGAAAGCTTATGAATTAAGCAAATTATTCCTGTAATTTGTACGCGAAGTGTCATACTTTTTTTTTTAGCTATGCTTTAAAATGTCACAAAATTTGGAAAATAATTGCTAGAACTTCTAACTTCAAATCCTTTTATTTGCAAAACTTTGCATTTTTTTGTCATTTTTTTTTATTTTCCGTAATCAATGGTTCATTGGCTATTCGAAAAATACTTTTTTTTATTTCTAAATGACGAAGTTTTTACAAAATTACTAGTTTTAGGTCGAAAAGAGGGTATTTAAAAAAAAAAACTAAAAACGTGAATAACTCGAAAACCAATGAGTTTTGACCCCTGGTTAACTGGACTTAAATCATTACAAATGAGCTGTAGAATAACCCCTTTCAAGGAATACGGCGAATTTCCTGTCACCCTGTATTTATAGCACATATAAAGGAAAAATTCCGAAAACCTTAAACTTTTAGTTACATCACTTATTTTTTACTTAATTAGTATTTTTGTACCACATTTCCTGAGAGTGATTAAAAATCTTTGTAAAAAAAAACAATAATAAAAAAACTTGCATCATTCATCAGTAGAGATTTGCAAGGCTGCTGCAAGGTTAGTGTAGGTATTTCAGTTATATTATAAAATAAATGATACCTATGTAAATAATATAAAGTAAAGGATTACCGAAACGATAAAGAGTAGAAACCTTTGTCTTTAATTTATGCTCCTCCAGCTTTCCATATTGTAATGTTATGAATTTAATTTTGCAATAAAAATACCATATTATGACTCGATTGTCGTGATGGGTGAACTGTTACTTGTATACCTACACGTTTGTACGGAACCCTCATTTGAGGGTGCCTTAGTAAACCAAGGCGCCCTCCTGGAGTCGTTAGCGTCGAGGTGCCACAGCCGAATGCGCTTGATCGTGATCGCGTGGCACCTCCCCGGAGGACGCAGATGGTTTACCGCTGGTTTTTTAGTGGGTATTCCGGCCGTTCTCGGTTGGTGAGTCCCACATAACCATCCCAGGCCCCCCTGGACCTGGGTGGTACGCGCAAAAGCATTTCCCCAGCGCAAAAAAAAAAGGAGGTTAGGTATGAAGAATCTGGCTGGCATTCAGTCGGTTGCCCTCCGATTGATTACGGTGGATGCTAACTCTACTGGTTGTAGTTCGCGTAACAGGAGCAGGGCTAAGACTTTACATGGCAAAACCTTCTTGCTTGAGACGCCTTTCCGTATCGTCAATGTTACGATAGGTCTTATTTACTTGATAGTAGGTAATGGCAGCCGAATTAAAAGCAATACGGTAACGGTGAGTCGCGAAGGTCGTCGAGTAGGCACAAGTACTCGTAGAACTGCGTTGCGACTTAGTATTAACACGATACACAGTAAAAACAACTGTGACAATTGTAAACAATAGTGCTTGTTGTTACAAACAAGTTTTTTATCCGTATTAAAAGAGCGTGTGTCATTCATGTAGGTAGGTCTGTATGTATGGTTTCAAACCGCGATTAGAATACGATTCGAAAGTACCGTTAGCACAACAGTACTTATAATTAATAAATATAATAATAAGTCTCTAATTATTATTCTGCAATTAATTTTCACTTAATTTTCACGTTATTAAATCGCTATAAGTACTTACCTATTAAAAAATACATTTTTATTTTAATATACTTAACTCGTGATAAAGCGGAGACATTTGTAATGCTTATCATAAAGAATATTTTTTGTGGTATCTCTAAAAGTACCTGACAGCCATTTGTATTTTTATTGAGTGATATAATTTGCTGTTTTTTCTCTAAGCTTTAGAACATACTGAAATATGAGTTTTCATTTATCTGCACACTCTACTATTGAGAATATAATTTCACGTAAGCTCAGGCGAGGCAATAGCCTAGCAATAGCGTCTGAGGGGCTATTGTCTAAAAGAGCTAACTAATTTTAAAAGTAGAACACGTCTTACTGCTGCTCAGAGACTTCAATTAAATTTTATGTTTGATTAAAGTTGCTGCTGCCACATTCTTTGCTATATCAATAGAATAAGACAACACGTAACTAAACAAGCATTAAATTAATAATAAAATATAAGTTATAATAGCCAATCAGACACTAACGTCTTTGCTATCAATAGCCCCACCAAACCTTATTTATTAATTCAAAAACGACATATATGTGCTCAACCCCATTTTAATCGCGGCTTGGTTAATATTTTGGTCAGGGCCGAGGCTTCGTCGCCACGATATATTTATCGCTGAAACTCGACTCATTGTCAGTAAAAAGCCACGACCCGGTGTGGGTGGACAAATTAACGTGTTGAAAGTTTAGAACAATGAATAATTTGGTATTCGATCCTTATTCATTAAAAGCAAATGAACGGTAATCACCGTGTTTGAATTGGGTATTTGCGTGTGCTTACCCTCAGTGAGTGTCCCTGTGGCCAGTGCACCACTTATTTACTAGTACGGAACTTAGAGCACAACTTCTCGTCTGGGGCCCGAAATGGTACGTATGTACCAATTGTGAAAACTTATGTTCCGATGGTAGGTTAGTGGTTCCCAGATAAGTTTCAATTTGTTTCGTTATAAATTAATTATGTACTTAAATTTGTTAAAATTATACCTATTTTTTGGATTACAGAAGCTTTTAGCTAAATGTAATGTAATGTGTTGATTATTCAATATCTTAATAGGAACACAATACAACAAGTTGCGAACAAAATAATGAAATACGGTTGGGATGGTATTACAGGAACATGCCATTTATTTAATCCGGTAAGATGTCTAGTCTACCGACATGTAACATTTATTATTAGATAGCTATTCGTCTGACTATGGCAGTTGCCATCATTATGGAGGCAGCAGGCAGTTGAGCACGCGATGGCCCAGCAGTTTACAAAAAGCGGATGCGGACGAGCCACGCGGGAGTGGCTCACCGCAGCGGATTACGTAGGTGGCATCATGTGGCCGCGCAGCCGCCGCGGGGAAAGTGACGCGCAAACAGTACGGCGCACCGACGCACTCCGAATAACGATGAGCTCTTTTTGTAAAGCTTGCAGCCATTTGTTTGTAGAAAGTTGGGCCCGGAGGCCTACATGCGGGTGCGCGGGTAGGTACGCCCTTCGGCGAATATTTCGCACGCATATAAATATTCACGTCGCTTTCGTTTTCATTGCGTGACATCCGCGAATTGGCTGGATGCGTTATCGAATGAGAATGAGGTACTTAGGTGTTGGACGCATAGTGTCGGCTCTGTTGCATCATGTCATGAGGAATATCTGAGGTTGTAATGAAATGACTTATGTTTACTAATTACTCGTCACGCTTACCCGGTTGTCAGGTTGAGGCTTGCCGATGCCGCCGCCCTCGGACCAGTCGTTCTGCTGACGGTTGGTCGTCGGAGCCAACTTCTGCAGCTCGGCGGTCCAAAACCATCCGTTGATCTCATTAGGCAGCAAGTCGGGACGGTTGCATCCTTTGAAATCGCACAGACGACCGGACGTCCAGATGTACTTTACCTACAATAAAATAAAAAGAAAAACTAAGAACGTACCTACCTAGGTACAAATTATTTTACTTGGAAAAGTTTTGAGCGTAGAGAGTGTAAAGTGTGTCGTTTAATTCACGAATAGGCCTCGGCAGTCTCGAGGCTTCTGCGTCGCCTTCTGATTTCCATAACAATACCGTGTCGACGGGCAATGGCCAATTTGGCACCGACACAAACGAATAATCTACTTAGCATAAATACCCGTATGTTACGTGAATGAATGAATTGTAATTTCATACGACGACAGGTCTTCTAACAATGGTAGGTTACAGAAAGTTAAATTCCTGACCCGGCCTTATAGGTATCATACTGTTTCATTGGTGTTGAAACATGATATGGGCGTTCACTGTATTATATACCTACTTAGGGTATCCAAACATAGTGTAAAAGTTTCAGCAACTTGTAAAGTCCGCAAAGTTTATTGACTAGTGTGTTTTTGTCAGAAGTAACTCTAACGCGGAATGATGTAATGAAAGAAATTTAGTTTTTGTATAGATGTCCTTAGCGGTTTTATGAAAATCGGTTTGGCCGTTAAGACTGCACCGAGCAAACGTCGAGCGTCCAGTGGCGCCCTCATTACTATTATTGTGTTTTCTAATTAACTAAAGAATTTCCTTGCAATAAGACGATACGTTTTGGTAGCGTAAGTAAAAACTCAACTTATGGGATACGTAACTTTAATACAATTAGCCTTTGAGTAGTCAGCTGAACGGGAAAAGATGGACACTTTTTCCGTTGAGTTGATAACTCGAAGGTGAAATGTTATTAAACTATGTGAAATACTCGATAAGTTGTGTTTTCATTTGTAGTATTAAAAACCTACCGATCAATTTCAAGAAAATATTTTAGTTTATTAGAAAACACAATAATAGTAATGAGGGCGCCACTGTACATCCGGCGTACGCTCGGCGCAGTCTTAAGGATATACGTGTCATCTCTAACAGAAGGGGTGATATTTTAAATGTGGAACTAGCTGAGCCTATTGGATGCGTAGTAGTATTAACTCAGCTTTAAAGTATTATCGGATGATAGGATGAATTATTGTTCCAGATATTTATATTTTTTTCTGTAAATTAGGTTTTTTTACAATAAATATTCAAATATAAAAGTTAAATAACAATACTAATACAAAAAATAAACATAATAAACAACCTAACCTACGAGTGCCGCCGGCAGTGGAGCAGGGCTCAAGCTACCGGTGGTTAGGGCTGCAGAGAGAGGAACCTCCTCACAATACGTGCCGTGTCGAGGAGTACTGCCTTCTGTATCTGGCCCTTGATCCAACCATCTAGCGAGAGTCTCTTGAGGTGTTGGTCGAGAGTCCTCGCTATAAGACCGTTTGCCGCCACATGGCGGTCACCTCGGCGGTGAGCCAAGTCAAGGTACTTGCTGAGCTTGTCCTTCTCTGCCTTCACGAGGTTCTCGTCATGCGGGATGGTGACGTCGGCGAACAGTGCCCGCGTTGAGGTCGATCTGTCAACACGATATCAGGCTTATTGACGACAATAGTCCTGTCCGTGATGACCGTTCGATTCCAATAGACCGTAGCACAACCATTCTTGAGAACGGGCGCCGGTGTGTACTTATAGTACGGCACTTCAGACTCAACAAGACCATATTGAAGAGAAAGTTGCTGGTGGATAATCCTGGCCACGAGGTTATGTCTGTGCAAGTAGGCACTCGCCGTTGGCCAAATGCGAACAACCAGAAATGATATGTCTGAGGGACTCGCCGGGGCAACGGCACGCTCGACAAATGTCGACCGTGCCATCCCTCAGAATATTTGTTATTGTTATTAATTCATTTAGACAACCACTAAAAATAACTACACTATTAAATAGATCTAACCTCCCGATTTAACTAATTTTATAAAAAAAAGTTCGCGTCGAAATCGGTCAATCGGTTTGTGAGCTGCGATGCTGCGGCTAGACACCTCCACGTCGCACAGATACGTCGACAGACACGTTACTGTTTATCATATCATAAAACGACACTTGTTGGTCGGGGTTTCAACGGACAAATGTACCTACGTGTATTCGCTTTTTTGGCCTTAATGTTTCTATGCAATAAATGATTATGATATGGTACTCTCTCTTAAATAACAATGCATAAATCTGAACATGTTTTGATTCGGTCTAGATGTGGCACCTCGTAGCAGCCATTTCTAGGTAAAATTTGATTATGATGCAGAAAAAACTGAAAGAACTTACTGAATAAATGTCTTTATCTCTTAGCTTTATCTTTAAAGTTTCAAATGGTACCTATTTCTGGTGTTAACTGGTAAATGTCTCCTACATTACAAAATACGGTACTCAGATCTAGATGTCGCATCGAGACCTAATTAGGGACCTATAATTACCCGAGAAAAAGGCACAGGACGCACGAAAGCGGGATCTCGAAAATGGATCTATCCATACGAAATGCATTAATAAATTTTATAATAAAAACCATTGACACAATTTGAATTTTGGAGAATAATAGCTTCTTTGATATGAGATTTTCTTTAATATAGAACAGTAGTCTTATTTTTTGATCAAAAATAACAAATTCAACGAGGAGCAAAAAGCCTCTTACTGACTGTATTTCGCTCCTTATTAATTTGTTAGTTAGGTTAGGTTGCTCACCACCGACGATATTTATGAGTCAGACATCATTACCTTCAACTTTTTGGTAACGTCCTTTTGTTACCTACAAAATAATATGAAGGACCTAGATCTAAGTTCGATTATATAAGTACACGAGTGACCCGATTTGTTACTATTTTACAGTGTGAATCGGAAGTACCTACAATATCATCAGATGTGTGTAGTGTAGTGAAGTGTATAAAAAACGTCTCAGTGATTGATTTTTGACAAAACCACCTAATTTATTTGGTAAGAAATAAATTACGTAAGGTCAGGTGGGGCAAGTGCGCGTCTACGGGGTAAGTGCATCAAACCACCAATGTCTATATTTTTATGAGATATTGGTGGTTTGATGCATTTACCCCGTAGACGCACTTGCCCCACCTGATCTTAGAGTATACTCGTATAAAAAGCCAAAAACGAGTCAAGTAGGTAGGTGGTGGGTAAGTGGCGGTTCTCGTTGCGGGAATAAACCGCTGCGACACGTCTAAAACTCCTGGCTGTTGTTTATCCTATCCTATACTATTAAACAAGCAATATACTACTAATATTATAAATATATATATTATTTTATTTTATGTTTGTATGTATGTGTATGTATATTATAAATGCGAAAATTTGCGTGATATTTTGTTCACCCTGCAACATTTTGTGTGTTTCTGTAAACTGAAACACCTGAGGGCCCAGACAAGATGCATTACGCTAACCAGTCGCGTCACTGGTACGTCACGTGACTTTTCGTATCACGTCATCTACCAGTGACGCGAGTGGTTTAAAAACGAAACGAAGAGAAACGCTAGCTAGCGTAGTGCATCTTGTCTGGGCCCTCTGACCTGAAATACCCTGAGATACTTGAAGTACCCAAGGAGTTCTAGTTTGGACCGTTTATTGTGTAATGTTTCCTATATTAGTAGGATTCTTCATGACGTCTATTTACATTGATCAGAGTTCCTCACTGAAACTGAGCATTTTTAGTTCAAGATATTTATTTTCATAGCAAATTTAATTGAAATCTGTTTAGCCACTCAAATGTATTTAGCATGGAGGCATTTTTTTTAATTGTGCTTTACACACATGCTTTTTATTTGTATAAAGTTAAAGTGATCGTTTAAATGCGGTGGTCTCGGCGGTCACGGGGCAGGGCCGTATTCTAAGTAGTGGCAAGCGAGAACGTTCTGCGCCATTCATGGGGGTTAATATTGTAATGGCAATGAGAAGGTAAACGAGCAAACGGGTCACCTACTCGTAATAATAAGTAGGTTTATAATGGGGCTTATTAACATTTTTAATCTCAAGACTGCAATCCCGAGACTGCAAATGCGTTGCGTTAGTTGGTGGTGTGTACAGCGAGCAGATGACGCTTGTGGGGGACGCACTAGTATCAGGTTCTGCGTGACGGAGGAGAGAAGGTACTTACCTTGTCCTGCACGATGCGTGCCTTGACCCACTCGTTCTCGCTACTGGTCTCCAGTGAGACCAGGTCCATGCAGCGCTGGCGGCAGTAGTTCCGCGCGCTCAGCCAGTCCTCTTCCACGCCGCGCAGCGCTGGCTCCCGCCAAGAGAAGAAGTACCCCTTGTCTGTGCCATACAATCATATACTGGCAACTTCACTTTATATAATAAACCGTGCTTCACACATCAAACGTGTCTACGGGTCGAAAATATTCATACTTTATTTTAATTTGCAAAATTACAAAATAATGTAGGGAAATTTTTGATTCATACCCCCTTACTTATTATAAACGCGGAATAAGCTTGGAATAGTTTATACCATGCTTTGTAATTTTCTGCCAGATGCAAATGTCACAGTTACAGATAAGGACAAAGCATGGCATAAACTATTCCAAGCTTATTCCACGTTTATAAGTAAGGGGGATAGTGTTTATCATCATCACAGTTAACGTGTTGTAATGATTCAAAATCAAAAACTGGGCAAAAACATGTGTGACCATGTTCAGTGTTGGGTTCCGAAGTCTACACAAAAAACAAAAACCATCAGCTAATTCTCTATTTATAGTTATTTGGTGCTGTCTTAGGTAATTTTAGTAGGCATACACACTTTAGTCGCCTGCATCTCAGGAACCAATCAAGTCCACCCGACATCACATCACCCGTGGACAGTCCGATATTTTTTATATTTACACGATAAATAAAATGAATAGTCTATTTGTTTGTTGAGTTTTGGAAAAACTTGCAGAAAATCTGTATTTAAACTTGGCTAGTCAAAAGACCCTATGGCATAAAAAATTAAGTTTATGACAATATGAGTGTTTTCTCGATTGTAATTTGTACTTCCTATCATAAAATCGGAACTTTCATAGTATAGTCCAGTTTATTGGGACTTAAAAGGCCTTTGCTTTACAAAAGGTGGAGCATAGATGTTTAGCTTTATTTGTATGTAAATAGTACTTGTAAGCTTGGGCCACATTTCGCAAGTCAATTCTGAATCAGTTACGGTTACTGGAATTTACTAATATTTGGAACAAACGTGTAAATATTATGGTGTCTTGAGATAAATGTTTTTTATTCTATTCTATTCTTTTCTTAGAGCTAAATTTATGGTGGGGTCGGGAGATGGCAACAGGGTCTCCACTGTACTTAACGTAGACCCTACAAGTTTGGATTCGTTAGTTTGGTCTCAATTAGCAGCAAGAACTTGTTAGTATCAGCTTTTTGGACAGCTGGAAGTTGTGTTATCCATAAACTAAACTTTAGAGTCACCACTTGTACCTACTGTTTGGCCTGACAGCCTTACTTACCTTTCTTACCTTTCGTATATGCTGTAAGAAAAAACATGTACAGTCGACCAAATAAGTAGTCTGCCACCCGAAGCATAAACTTCGTTTGCACGTCATACAACAAACAATTAATGTCGTAAAATACATGTTCGGTCGAACAAATAAGTAGTCTACCACTCTAAGCTTTAACTTTGGTTGTACGTCATTATACGACTATTTTACATATTATTATTGTTTTGGTGACTGGTCTGCCTTCCACTCCGCCTTAAACAATCCTATCTTGTCGGAGCAGTGAGCTACGAGTATACAAGTAGGTAAGTTCGCCGACTAAGTCGGTAGGTACTGTATGTATTGTGTCCTATCCACCACCACCCAGTTCACCCGTTTATTGTTTTCAGCGAGCACGAGTCGGCACCGAGTCAGCCGACAAAGCGTGGGAAGCGTTACAAGAAAAGAGAAACATTTAGAAAACAGTTGCTTTCGATATTGTTAAAGAAAAATGAAACTATATTCTCTCGATATATTGTTTGCGAGGCTAATTCTTGAAATCGAACAATAACCTATCCTTAACATCGCTTCTCAATTATTCTGGTAATAAACGGCTCTACGATCATATTAAAATGTTATCATTTAAACGGTTGGCAGGATATTGCGTAAGGTCAGCAGAAAAATACAATTGGTCAGAAACTATAGTAAATTGGTATGCTACTATGGTCAAAATATCAACATTTTTTGATCAGCAATTTATGTCTTCTGAACTGTTTTTAAATCGATTGGTAGGTACGCCAATAATATAAAAATAATAATAATTAGGGCGCAGGGGCTGGTAGTGGCGAGCCGTTGGTGATTGGCGTCCTGTTCCTCGCCTCACGCTCGCCTTCACCGGCCGGCTGCGGGGCACAGTGACGAGGAACAGACCCTCCTCTCTGGCTTGCCTTGATTGGCCGGTCCGAGTGGAGACTTAAGAGCTAGTAGTGGCGAGTGGGCACCTTATGGTCGTTTAAAGTCCAGAAGCACCACTCATTACATAGTCCCGTAATTGGTAAAGACAAACATACATTTTTGACTAAATAGCTTAAATGGTTTGTCCGAAATTTTGTCACTCTTTCGAATTATAACTACATAAATGTGTATTTATAAGAAAATGTTGGTTCATAATTGCATTCCATTGATTATATTGTTATAAATACATACCTACATATACCTACTGTTATGGAATGAAAAAATAAGTAGGTACTTATTCATTTTTAGGGTTCCGAAGTCAAACAAGAAATCCTTATAGTTTAGGTATGACCGTTTGTCAATCTGTCCGTGGCTTAACTCAGAGACTACAAAGCTGTAATTTGGCATAGTTATACATTTAAATTACTTTCATTAAGTTGCAAAGCAACATCTTGTTTTTTTCGGGTACCGCCCATGGACAAGAAAAGCATAGGTATTTTTTACGTTATGATATCGAGTGAGTTATTTTAAAAAATAACTGTGGATATGTTATCATACCAATTTTTCGATATGGGATTTTTGGTTTAGGACATATTAAACTCGAAATATGTAATTTTCGCTAGAGTTGCTGTCCCTAACTAAGTAACTAAATTAATGTACCTATACGATGTTCAAGTATATGTAAGTAAAATAAGTTTATAAAAACAATAGTGTAAGTAACAGTTACGTTAACAAAATATACTTTTTCAAGTTATTTTAAAATACATTTTTTGCGTGTGTTTAAAATAAGTAACATTATGAATTTGAATATTTCGAAGTCACTAACGTTAGTCGGGGTTGCAAAGCTATGTTAAATTTTACGCACCCCTTACTTCTTGTAAGCTTTTGGCTAGGCGCTTTGCAAAAACTTCTTAGAAGTAGGTAATACAGAAAAAACCAACCAGAAGTTTTTAGATCCTTAATAACGTTTCATCGCGAACCGACATTCAAATAACAATTAAAAATTATCTAACAGCCAAAAATGGTTGGCCTATACCACAAACCTAAACAACATTATAACATTGTATCTTGTTTGGGTACTATGGTCAAACTACTTAACTTTCACTAAAGTCTGAAAATAACTCTAAGGACTGATAAAAATATTTCTGATTGCTTTGTATAGGTTAAAAAAAGGTTAAAAATCGAGCTTTATAATTCCCCAGAAAGGGGTGCAATTGGTTAATAACCATGCATAGTATGTATGTATGCAGGTATGTAAATACTTGATTGTACAAATAAGAGATAACAATTATAAAATAGACAAAAATATAACAGGGATGTACAAAGGCGAACTTTAAAGTTCCCCGTATTCCGCCGTAGCTCGTAGTCAACGGAAGATTGTTATCATTTCCAAGAAAGTTGTGTAAGCGCAGCCAGCCCTTATCGCAAGAATCTCGGCTATTTCCTTTCGAGACATCCATTACAATTTTTAATCTATTACAAAGGTTTCAACTTTCAAATTCTTTTCCTGTCCCTACATCGCATTTAATTGCCTCGTTTTTTTTATTTTCTACTTATTATTAGACTGTGGAAATTTACAGAAAGAATTATACTAATTTTGTCACATTTCCTTTGAGATGTTTAGTTCGTCTAGAATTGTTTGAATCAGTGTGAAACGTTAGAATTGTTAAAAAGAACGCAAGTACTTAGGCCCACTTGCGTGGACCAGAGTTAGGGGGTTTACCCGAGGTTAGGCGGCAAACCACGTACAAAAGTAGACGCTTAACTCTGGGTTAAGCGCTAACTCTGGTCCGCGCAAGTCCGTCTTAGGAACTTATTCCGCTATAAAAACTACGGGGCCACATGACGTGACATTTTGTTATACCTACGAGTGGGTTCAAGAACATTAGCGTATTCTTTCAAATATAATTAGTTGGTTGGTTCTTGAACGTGGTTTAGTTTTAAGATATTCGTGAGTATCTGAAATTACAAATAAATAATTTAAGCTAAAGTAAACCTTACGCTACAAAGCAGTTTTTCTGGAGAGAGTGTATAATATCGAGCTGCGCAATATTAAGCGTAAAACCCCATTTTAACTTGAGTTTATATTAGACACTAAGTTCACCAAAACATCGCTCAATAAATAGTTATCGTAGAGCAGAAAGTACATCTTCTTCAAAACCGGTAAAGTAGTTATGTCGCGAAAGAGAAATAAACGTAAGTATAATATACTGACTTTACAGTTATGTAAGTAATATGGCTGCGAAGCTATAAAGGATTTATATAGGTAATTATAATAACGCGTTTTGACAGGTGTCCTGCTCCATTAGTTTAGTTGTAAAACCAGTTATTTTTTACTATGGTGTTCGGTCTGTTATTTTCATATAAAAAACCAAACGAGTTGGTTTATATTAAACAGAAACATCGAACGTGAGTTTTTTTTGTTTTAGTGAACGATCTATTTAGTGAGAAGTGTTCATCTCCATGCACAGGGTAGTGATTCTGTAAACAACGCCGGTCGTGCGGACTGTCGAGTGATACCAAGCGGCGAGATTAAGTAGTCCCGTCAGTGCGAACAAAACACATTGTAGCGCGTGCATTTTCAATTAAGCAGCCTTATACGTTCGACCCATCGTGCTGCTAAATTGAAAATGCACGCGCTACAATGTGTTTTGTTCGCACTGACGGGACTACTTAATCTCGCCGCTTGGATATCACTCGACAGTCCGCACGACCGGCGTTGTTTACAGATCACTACCCTGCACTCTCAGTGGCGTAGCTAGCTCCTAGTGCGCTCAACGTCGTCGCGCGGCCTTCGAGCCCTGACCAGTGAACCTAATTGGGTTCCCCTATGCAATCCCGAATTGGTCCTCATGCATCGTTAGTCCGAACTTTCGTTTAATCTAAAGCCATTTCCGAATAAATTTTAAAACTTTTTGGTGTTGTTATATATAATAATACAACCCTTAACTAACCGAAATGCAGATATAATTGGAAAAGTTAAAAAGTGGCCTGACTCATCTTAAAGCCAGTTTAGGGTTAATGAAAATTCGGACAAACGATGTTTTAGGACAAACGTTGTTAGGGATTCCGAGAGACACCCACCTAATTGAACGAGCCAAAAATTATCTATTTTTTCACTAAGTATACCTAATCAGTTTAGTAAGGACCCCAGTTTTTTTGCACCAAGGCCGTTCGTTACCTTGCCACGCCTCTGCACACTCGTTTTGAACCCGAGGACCCGAGCCAATGTCTTATTGTATACGCGTATACCTACAATCTGGTGGTATTGCCAACCTCCCACGTAAACTATGCTAAAGAACTTTGATAACCTCTTACAATCCTTAGCACTTGTGCTCATTTTAGGGTTCCGTAGTCGAATTAGGAACCCTTATAGTTTAGCCATGTCCGTCCGTCCGGTCGTCTACCCGCAGCTTAGCTCAGAGGACTCTTAGTTCTAGAAAGCTGTTATTAGGCATGAATATAAATATAAGCCACCCACGCCGACAAAGTGATAAAATAAAATGTTGTTTTTTTTTTTCAACTTGCCTACTCGTGACGTGGAGATGTTTTCTTGTTTCTCTCTCTCTCTCTGCTCCATGGTGACAGCTGTCGTTAGATAGGTCTTTCAAAAATGTTGCGGGTTTGTAAAATCAATGTGTCAATAATGTATCCGTTTGTAAAATATTTAGATTTAAAGAGCCCATTTTTGTTACAGTCAAGTCAAGAGACAACCGAAATTACTAATACTAACAAAAAAAAATAATAATTAAGAAACCCCCGACTTAAAACAGTCTATAAAGAAAAACCTCTAAAAAGTTAAAAATAATAAGTATTGGCCCTATTAGTTTAATTATAACTAGGTATTAACGACGCAATAGCCTAGTTGGTACTGTTGGTAGTGACCCTGCCTACGAAGCTAGAGGTCCTGGGTTCAAATACCGGTAAGGGCAGATATTTGTTCCTGAGTCATGGATGTTAATATTTTAAGTATTTAAGTATATATTTCTCTATATAAGTATTTATATCGTTGTCTAGTACCCATAGAAGAAGCCTAGAGCTTAGTTTGGGACTAGGTCAATTGGTGTGACAGTGTCCCCTGATATTTATGCGTCGGGGGTTAAGAATGTGAAAAATATCTTAATTGAAAGCACATAACGAAAAGGCATTGGGTAAATTTGTTTGAAGAATATTGTCTTTTTGTTTTCAGCGCCCACGGATTATTTTTACGTCGTTATTTAGAGGACCTCGAAATACACATAGATATAAATAATTTATGGCGTTTAATAATATCGGAGCCGCGATATTTAGGTAAAATTTAAGTGTTCAGTTTTTGGTACTAAAAGTACGCCTAGGTGAGAACATTAAATATCTCGGATCCGATGCACTTAAGAGTATTACCTAGGTACATTACATAACAAAACATGTTTATTTTGAATTATTCTATCATATTTTACCACTTTTAGTAATGGCCGCTCACCTTGAAAATGTATGACTTTTCCAAATGACAACACTTTTACCCAAACCCCTTTAAAGGAAAACTATCACGACAGTAGACTTGATTGGTTCCTGAGAACCAGGGACTAAAATGTTTAAACCTACGAAAATCATCTTTCAATCATTAAGCATGAAATAACTTTAAATAGAGAATTAGTAAGTACATACTTGTGGTTTTTTCTGATAGTTTTTGTGAAGATTCGGATCCCTACAATGAGCATGGTCAGACATGCAGGCAGGCAAGCATTGTAGAAACCGTAGCCCAACAATTACCACCCACTATACCCTTATCGAAATCCTAGATATTTTACACCATGGTAACTAATTGTTAAAGAAATATGGAAATACGAAATTGAAATGACTGACTGTCAGCGTAGCGCTCGTGCACGACGCGCTGCACGCATTGCGAAGGCGCGGGCGGCTCGAGGATGCGCCCGCTCGGGAACTGCGCGCGCGCCAGAGCCAGCGCCGCCGCCACTACTATCAGCGTCAAGTGTTGCATTTTCTGAAACAGGGGCATCCACGTTACTGCCTCAAAAATACATACACTTTAGACCCCTAGTGACACCAAGGCTTATTATGTATGAAGCACCGGTCATTGCACTAGAAAATTGGTAAAAAACATCCATATAGTCACATTAATGGCACATGTCTCATACTTAACTTACTCGTAACTTTGAGACACGGCGGCCGAGCTAGGAGGTTCAAAAAACGTTTTTAGGTCGAAAATTAAGTTAATTCATTTGCGGAGTATAAACAGGAACTACAGGAATATTCGAGATATTGGACTGGTACCTACTACCAACCGTCAGTGATGGAGTGGCACTTATGTTTAAATGCTAAGATCTAAGAGCTCTCAACCAAAAAAGAGGCTCAGGCACATAGAGGAGACATTACAGAAAAGCACGAAAAATAACGAGTAGACGTAAAGTGTCTTTTGACTCCCAATGGAGGTGATGGGCCGCGGCGCAGTGCGATCACAAACTTTCTTTGAAAATATGCTGGTGGTCGGCAGCCGCCGGGAGTGCCGGGACTCGCGACCGGTCCCGGGGCGTTTAGAAAGCGACCTCGCCCTGGAGGAGGTCGTTCCACCCGCGACCTTCTGGCTCATTCACATTGGTATCAAATCTATATGAACTTGGTTTCAAATAAATCGCTTCACACTTAATCATAAAAACCTTCGCAGCAATATTTTGTAATGGCGCAGCTTTTAGACAAATAGGATAATATAAACTTGTAAAGCATTAAAAAAGAAACAAATTGCCACTGACACTATATTTTTTTACAGTTTTTATAGATCCGGTATATTTAGCTTGTTGCTGATTTTATGGGATGTGGTCGACCTGCTAAACAAAAAGCGGCATAATACAGGGTGACTTCTAAGTGGTGAACAAAATGATCACCTCTGTGTTCTACCCAAGAATATGAACAACTTTCACTATGGGACCAACTCTGAAATCACAAAAAAAAAACAGCTGCTTCATACATTTTGGTCGAGTACGTATTGAACTTTTCTACGAAACAGTTGATTTTTTTTTTCGTGTTTCAGAGTTGGTCCCATAGTGAAAGTTGTTCATATTCGTGAGGAGAACACAGAGGTGATCATTTTGTTCACCACTTAGAAGTCACCCTGTATATACTAACTGTAACTACAAAACATTTGTGCCAAATAAGAAAACATCATATCTGCTAATATTTAGATATTGCATTTGAGGTTCCACCTTTGACGTTAACTGTCGAGTGCAATCTTAATCCATTAAAATAAGGAGCGAAAGTATACTAAGTATACATATATTGGTACTTGACTGTCTGCTGCCACCGCAGTACCGCGCCTCGTTGCGTTGTTGGTAAAACCCTGCTTTATTCACTCCGGGGATCTATTCTACTCGGTAAAACCATATTGCTTTTGACAAGTTAACGTATTCTTTTTGCCTCAGCCGCCATTACTGTCAAAAAAATAAGAGCTATCGTAACATTGACAATGATAACACGCCTAAGGCAATGTGGTTTTACCAAGTAGAATAGAGGCTCTGCACTGCTGTCGTGTCGTATCCTTATGATTGTTTTTGACAATGTTTAACGAACTTTTTTAAACTTATCTACTTATCAATTGTCTGTATTATTCTACTTATCAATTGGTTGTGTTGTGAAATAAAACATCATCAACATCGCTTTAGGCGTTTGGGAGCTTTAAACAGTCCTTAGGAAAATTAAAAAAAGTACTGTACATACAAGAAATAAGAATAAAACCATTATTGCGTATTTTACACGTAACCAACATGTTGTGTAGTATTTGGACTACTTACCACTTTAAAGAAATACGTATGCCATCAAAGAGAGGGATTTATTTTGAGGAGACTGCGCGCCTTAAAACAAAACCAAAGAGGGCCATAAAAGCCTCAGCATCCTTTTAGCGCTTTTAATTTTTCAGGTAATAACTCAAAAAAATAATAGATTTATAAATTAAACATTTGGGTTCCTTATTTATCAAAGAAAAAAATTATTCTAAACGTTTTAGTGCTCAGCTCGGTAAATGGCTTTAGGAATATTTGGAGAGTTATAGACATTGAAAAGTTCCGTTCCGTCCACCTAATTAAGTAAGGCAGTTGAAAAAAGAAAAGGGCGGTACTCACCGTATCCGAGGGTGCGTCTGTGCCGCGGGACCGTCACCGACTGACGAGAGTGCGCGGCGCGCGCGTTTTATACGCTGGGAATATGCGTAACGCGCACACGACGTGCGCGCACCCTCCTCGCATACAATCAATGATCATTTTTGGGAAACATCTAACAAACATTTTCTTCTGTAACCTACTTACCTCACAACAGTTCGTTTCGGTTCTATGGCCCAGTTTTCAGTTTACTGAGGTATTTATGAGTTAAATGAGTTTATACCTACTATAAACAATAACTGCGGGAACTGGCACTTGGACAGCTCCGTAAAACTTATCAGGACTATCTCGCTAAGCACTAGCTATTAGTCTTACGGGTACAAGACAACGCAACGATCACATACGTACGTATACATATGTGGAGAGAAATACATACTTAGGTAAATACGTACATCGGAAACATCCAAGAGTTAGCAACAAAACTCGCGCTCGTCACTCACTCGCCTTTACGTGACCACTCGGCTGCCGGCGCGCCGACGTCGCCGTTTCATATTTGGGTTCTTATTAACCGCGACCCCCACTAGTGGGGTGGTTTTTATATCTTTTTTTTACAATCTGATTTGCATTCCATTTTGAATCGAATCAACGTGGGCCCAACTTGACCATTTCTTTGAATTCGTGGTTTTTTTTTCAGGGTTTATGTTATAATCATTATCATATTTTAAACTTGTATTTGCCACAGTTTTGTCAAAATATATAAAAATTTGGAGAAAAAAAAAATGTAATGTCTTTATAACTGATTCGTTCACGTAACAAATCTGACACAACCGGAGATTATCGTAAAGAAATGAATAACGAAAATTACAATTAATGGTTGAACAACCAAATCATCCCGAATTTACTACCAAATTCTGTTTTAGTATTTGACAACGCTTCATATATCTACATAGAAAAGCCTCCAAACTCTAATACCCGGAAACAAGACATGTTAAATTGGTTAACAACACGCGACATTCGCGCAACTATCCAAACTTAACAAAACTTATTCCTCTGTCATGTTTGACGACGCGCTGGCCTAATGGGTAATGCTAATGACCGTGCCTACGAAGCTAGCGGGCCTGGGTTCGAATCCCGGTAAGGGTAGATATTTGTGTGATGAGCTCGAATATTTGTTCCTGAATCATGGATGTTTTCTATCTATTTAAATATATATTTATCTATATAAGTATTTATATTGTTGTCTTCTATTGTTAATACTTCTTACATTTTGGAATACTATCGTTAAATTATGAGTGACGAATGTTGGTATGCGATATATAGGTTATATAGGATTAGTATCCTATACGAGTATAACCTATACACCGTGTTTTTTTTGATTTACGATAACTTTAAGGGAACGTTCTTTAGGTCAAATAAAGTTAATTTCTCGAAGACAGACAAATGATAACTCTTACGGTTTAGAAAGATATTTAATTTTTAAATTTAATCAGTTAATCACGTTGAACTAGTATAAAAGGCTCTTAATTGATAACAACAATTTTCTTTTAATTCTTATGAGTAAAGAGTTTCCAATTGTTAGGTTTGTATACGCGTCCATGGAATTAGTAAGTACGTACATCTGAAAGGTGCACTACACCGATAACGCGAGCCGAAAGAAATGTACTAAAGCTTACTGCGTCCCTTTCTAAAGGTGACCATATTTGAATTGCAATTTACGGACAAATTAATTTTACAAGCCGGTGGGGCAGTAAACGAAACAATATTTACTTATTCGACTGATTGTTTTCAAAATCGATATCTGTGGATCTGTAGATCTGACAACTAATCCGTAGACAAATTGAGGAAAAGTAGCCGCCACCTTGAACTTTTTAGGTATTCAACTGGTCTCCAAAATCGAGCTCTGGGCATCTGTGTGGTCTCTGTCAACGAATCCGTGGACAGACTGAGAAAAAGTAGCTGCCGTCTTGAACTTCTTAATAAGAGCAGGTAGAACAAAATACAAGCATTGAAAGCTTTCAAACAAAATCTAGTATTAAGTTGTCAATCAAGTGTCAATTTCGAATTATAGGAGACCACACAGAATACACAGATCCCCAGATCCACATACAGGTACATTTCTTTCGGCTCACGTTATCGGTGGAATGCACCTTCCAGATGTACGTTATTACTTACTAATTCCATGGTCACGCCAACATTGACATATTTGACACTCACTATTAGTTAACTCTAAAGGCCCTTTTAGAATGATCAAAGATATAACATTCAATTACTTTGTTCTAAACAGAGAAAATATTTTTTTTTGCAATATTTAAAAATCTAATCTACCAATTAGTTTCTATGGATATACCTAGAAATATGCCGAAGTTATCGTAAATAAAAAAAAACACGGTGTATATCGCATACCTACTAATTTTTGATGCAATTTCGCAGGACTATATTAACCACTACAGAATCCACACACAATAGAACATTTCAATTCAGCTTTTCTGCAGCTACGTGCTCTACTGTATCCTTTTGTACATAAATACTAGTACCTACATTCGTCACTAATAAATAATAGTCCTAATTTAACAAGTATTCCAAAATGTAAGAAGTATTTTAACAATAGTAGTGAACTGTTGAAGCACTATGTATAACAAGAACAAATTTTGGCCCCTTCAATTCAAGATGGCGGCTAATGCTGTGACCCCTCGAGGTTTAAAACTTACATTTTTCATGACTAGCATAAGCAATACAAATGAAAACATTTTCAACACCACCTTTTGTAAGGCAAAGCCTCTTTATTTCCCACATAGAAATGGTGCAAACCGGGGGAAATCATCTAGTTAAGCCCTCTAACGATTAAAAAAAACCGACTACACCACTTATTTTCGTAGTATTTGCTAATTTGACTGTGGTAAAGGCCTAAGGTAAGGGCACCTATTACCGCCCCCCCTAAAATCAACACCTATTACCGCGGTATTTTAAAAAATGCGTTTTATGAACAAGTCGATTTACTCACTGAGAAACTTATTTTACATGAGCAAAGCGCAGTTTGTAGAGTACCGGTTTTTTGAGCGCTAGTATTTATGCATCAAATAAACAACTCGCAAACTGCCAGTATCCGCGACACCGGCCCAGGAGCAGTTTGTGCCATAGAAACGCGAGACGCCACACGTAAGGGAACTCACATTTTATTTAGTGATTTGCGTAATAGTTATAATGACTAACCTAATGCTAAGATTTTTATTTTATTGATTATTGTTTCCTTTGCGACTTTCAAATACTATTTTTGTGTATTTTTGTCTGGAAATACGTTAAAATTAGAATATTAAATACCGCGGTAATCGGTTTCGTTTTTCGCTATGGCTCCTAAATCCGAGGTATACCACGGTAATAGCTGAAATGGTACTTTAGGTTCAATGGCCTTTATTGCTTATATCTGCTGTCAGTTATTAATTTTTTTAGTGGTAATAAAAACTTTATCTATCTAAGCAGTTAAAGAGCAATTTCCGTGGTATGAAAAATACTAGTAAAGGCCTTATTTTTTATTAAAAACTAGTGCACTATATTACTGGTTTCCATAGAAAGCCTTAAATTTTTGAATCGTTTTAATATAAACATATATTTAAAAATGTTCTTATTAGTTTTATGAGTTTGGTTTTATTAGATGGTTAAAATGTTAAGGTTTTATTTGTTTAACCAACGTCACGATAACTTTATTTTTTTATGGGTCGTAATTAGGTTTTGTAGTACCGTGAATTTATCCTATTACCGTGGGTAAGAAAAGATAACCCTCGGTAATATTTAGGATGTATGGGAACTTAGTTCCGAGGTATTTAGGTTTTTTATGGGTCGGAGTTAGGATCCTATACTATCTCCTATTACCGTGTGACAGTAAATTAAATATCAACTTTAGGGTACCGTAGTTCGGATTCCTTAATAAAATTTAACGATTTTTTTGATAGGAAAGCTTATTTGGTGGAGGGCTTTATTATTAAAAAAAAAGAACAACAACAAACGAGAAGAAGTTCTAAAATTTTAAGAAAAAACTGATTTATTTTATTTTGATTCGACAATTTATTTAATTATTAGAATGTTAATAAAGGTCTTTGTGTTTATATTTTTGCCGTGTTTATATTTTTTTTTATTAATATTTTTTAGTTTGTCGCCAGACATACATACATACATACATAAACTCACGCCTTTATTCCCAGAGTGGGGTAGGCAGAGCTACAGAATTTCCAACAACTATAAAAACTTTTGTAACTGTAACCACATTTTGCACACTTAGGCGAAGATGTTTACCAGTGTATTAGTGACAGGTTGCAAACCCATCGCCTAACAATACTACAAGCCTTTATTACCTTAGTCGGCTTTTACGACATCCACGGAAAGACTTGGAGTGGCACTATTCTAATCCGGCAACCACACGGGGAATCACCAGACAATTTTGATTTAATAAGCAGTTTTAATAAAAAATAAATCTTTATCCACTTTTAAATGTTGTATTACTTAAATAAGTTTTACTAAAAAATGCGCGGTAATAGGGTCAAAGCTCGTCTAATACCACGGTATTAGGAGAACCCGACTTTTGGGTTTAATATTTATTTTCTCCCAAATAATCACCAAAAATGAGGCCATAAAGGTGCAAATTACAAAGTTCAATCAACACACTTTTATAAAAATAAAAAAAACGGTCGTTAGGGTGTCTTGATACCCTTAATTTTTGGGTCTTATTTGAAAACTACCTTAACACCCACGGTAATAGGTGCCGTTACCTTAATTAAATTGTAGGTTCTTAAAGAGGGCTGATCGCGAAACGTACTCTCTTGGATAGTTCCAATTACTTACAGCGATGCCGCACGAGTGATGCCGGCGCGTTGCGTCGTTGCAACGCTGCAGCTGTAATTTTAACATAGAGCAGCATCGCCACGGCCACGGGTCGCATGACGTTCTAATTTATATTATGTAGAACAACACAGCGGCGACGACGACGCAGCGCACCGTCAGCGTCCGCGCGGCACCTCTCTTAATCGGCTAGTCCTAATCTAATATTTGAACAATCAACACAAGAGTCAATATGTACAGATGAGTGATGACATAAAATTTGCATTAGATACGTACATCTTTACTAGGTAGGTATAAAATGAAAATTGAGAAGGTTAAAAAAAAGGACCTATATTTCGTTTTATTAGATTAGAATGAATTACAGTATTCCCAAGCTCTTAATAGCTTTCGGCTGGCTATAGCTATCACGGTTGCACTCGCAACTGACAGTATATTTATCAGTAGTGTGTCATAGAATAAAAACTGTGCAAGAGCATGATTGACCATGCTCGGTGTAAGGTTCCGAAGCCTTCATTGTACAAAAAATATTTCAAAAAACAACAAGTATAAACTAATTCCCTATTAGCGGTCCTAAGTTCAAATCCCGGTAAGGGCAGATATTTGTGTGATGAGCGCGAATATTTGTTTCTGAGTCATGGATATTTTCTATGTATTTAAGTATACGTCCTATATTTCTCTATAAGTATAAGTATATATATCTTTGTCTTGTAACCATAGTACAAGCCAGAGCTTAGTTACTTAGTGGGTGGGTGAGTTAGTTAGTTAGTGGGACTAGGTAAATTGGTGTGACATTGTCCAATGGTATTATTTATTTTATTTATTTATTTAAAGTTACTTGGTGCAGTGTTAGATTTAGATGATATAGGTTTAAACACTTTAGTCGCCACTGTATGGCAGGAACTAATCAAGTATCCCGATCCTAAGATGGCCCACTTTCCAAAGGTCATGCTTTGATGATGATGATGATGATAAACGAGTTGAAGCTCTCCGCCCGCGGCGGCTCGCGCCATCAACAAACTGCAGCTCCATATCAAAGGAAGGAGCCGCCACCTTTGCAGTGATTGGTAGTTTCTCAGTAACGTTGCCAACGGCTTACGTTTTATTATAAAGTCATGTTCACAAACTTATTAGTATACCTTACATACATACATAAACTCAGGCAGAGCTACAGAATTTCCTACCTCTCTAAAAACTTGTTGATAATTCTGTAACCACATTTTGCACACTTTTTATTAGTATGTCTTCGGAAAAACAAACTATTTGGGTATTGTTTTGAAATACAAAGTAAGTTACCTTCGCGGGTGGTAAGACCTTGTGAAGGGTCCGTCCGGATCCACCATCTTATCCATTAACCTATCGCCAAACAGCAGTGTTCGCATTGTTGTGTTCCGGTTTGGGGATAAGACAGCCGGTGAAATTACTAGCATAGAGGCATTCCGTCTTAGTCCTCAGGGTTGGCAACGCATTTGCAGTCTTAGGATTGCATTGCAGTCTTGTGAATGCGAATGTCTATGGGTCACAGTTTCCACTTACCATCAGGTGGCCTGTGTGCTCGTTTGTCTTCCATATGCCATAAAAAAAAACCTTTATATGGGCATTCCTGACAAGGAAAGTGTTGTTTGTATTCTTTGTAATTTTCATTTAAAATAAGTAGTCCTTATTCCTAAGGTAAAGTCCCTATAAAGGTCCACACGGACAACCAAGATGACCCGGGGCCCCGGGCCTCATTACGATTATAGAATATCCGTTACCTTGGAACCTATATGAGAAAATGATGCATTTTGGTTATTTTTTAGATACGAGTAGGTTCAGTTACTAGTATTAGACCACTTAGAACTTAGTTTAAAACTTAAGTAGATACATCTACTTTAGGTTTGAAATGAAAAGTTCTCCCATCACATGTAAGTGTATCTACGTGTACTCAGTTAAATTTGTAATCTTCTTTAAAAAACTTAACAACTTAACGTAGTGGTAAATAAAAAATGGTTTTTGTTTCTTAATTTCAGAATGTAAATAAAGGTCCTATTAATCTTGGTCTTTGTTGCTTAGTTCCTAAGTGGAGTACTGTTTTTCCTTACTCCTAATAAAGCCCACCGAAATTGTGGACTCTACAAGGACTTTAAAGACAGGAAATTAATAATAGAGGGTTAATAACTAATTAATATAAAGATGGGTGTTAAAATTTTATAGCGTGTGTCTCTATGTCTATGTATCTTAGTGTCTCTTTGTGGCATCGTAGCTCCCAAACAGATGAACGGATTTTGAAGCAGGTTTTTAATAGAGCTCCATTAATCGGGATGGTTCTTAGTAGAGATGCGCCGAACATTCGAATCGTATTTGCCAAGTAACAGCTTTCTAGAACTAACTGCCGCACTCAGAAACGTCAATTAAATTGAATGCTTGTTTAGTGACGTGTTGTCTTATTCTATTGCTATAGCATAGAATGTGACAGCAGCAAATTTAATCAAGCATTAAATTTTATTGACGTCTCTGAGTGCGGCAGTGAAACCCTGTGAGCTAAGCTGCGGACGGAAGTACGGACGGACATGACATGGCGAAACTATACTATAACTAAGGGTTCCTAGTTTGACTACGGAACACTAAAATCGAAAATTGCCGATCGCTATAAAGAAAATGATAAAATTCGCCTTAAACAAAGTCAAAATTACAAATTGATTATTAACTAACTATCCACGTCACAAAGGATACTTGTATTTTTTACCGTTATTATACTAATTGTAACGTGAAGTTCATCGCAGCTACCACTTTCGACGCAGCTACGTATCTCAGAACTCGATCTGACGGTACTATAAAGCTGCAATACAACCCCCGCCCCGCTGAGTACCTAACGATCATGAATTTAAAATGATTAAGCAATCCCGCCGGCGGCGCAGGTGCATGTGTATTGTTCACACGCGCCGGCCAATTTGTTTTCTTACGTCTATTGGTATTCGTAATTAACGTGGTACACATATTCTGTTGGCATTGGCGGGATTACAAATATTAGATCAAATACTATTTTCAGAAATCGGCGTAAACACTTACGAGCATAGTTAATGCCTAAATAATCCTATATTTTGGATATTGACATAATATTTTCATTATTCAACATTAATACAATTAAAATAAAATTAAGCTACCCAAATATTAAATAATTATATTAATTATACCTACTTGTAAAAGGCCAATCATATCTACAAAGCACTTAAAACGCAAAACGCGATGTTAATGTAAGTTTGTTGTTTTGTTTGACCTTTTAAGGGAGAGTGAAAAAAGTGATACTACCTGTGTACTTAATTCGTGAATAACCGCAAAGTTTTAGTAATTTTCAGTTTTAATCATTTATACCCTTAACAAAGTTGTAGGTACCTACTTTAGAAATGAACATGGCTAAATGCACTACAATTTTGTGTTTAAATCATATCTGTATACCAAATAGTTACTGAGACACGATATTTCAAACTATGGGTAGTCAATACTAATTGCGCAAAATTTTAAGCGACTAAGGAGGAATTATTGCTAAGTGGCACTAGCTAGCCGTTAAATACCTTGACGTTGCAATTTATTTGTAAAGGCTACTTATTTTTATTTATTTGTAAAGGTCACAACGAATACGTTATTAATAGTAATTTAAAAAAAAAATTAACTAAGAACGTATTATTTTGGATTTACGGTCGATTTTTTTAGCATATTATACCCTATTACACTATTTACGAGCAAGTGTGATGAATAATATCTTAGTATGTATAGTATCCGCAGCGCGCTAAGGACAAGTCGTAGTGAATTTTTACCCTACGACTTGCCATGCGCATACTAAGTATAAGTTATTATACGAAGTCGTATTTTTTAACTAAGGTTTTAAAAAGTTTAAAGTTGGTTTGATGTCAACGATTCGAAATATGACGGATTGGGTGCATACCTACAATAAGTTCTATGCTCTTATTCTATGGTTAGGTGACAAAAGGCATTTTATATTTAGGTGTATGTTCAGTTCTCCGCTCTTAAAATATAACTTTAGTCTCAGCACATCGGGACTAAGCTCCTTATTAATCTCTACGTATTAAAGTATTTTTTGCAATTTACTTTGGAAATTCCTAAACAACCAATCACGGTGTTTTGTGAATGGAGGATTATCGCCATTTCAGTGATTGTGTATAGACCATTTTTTGCGCGAAAAACCTAAATTAAAAGATTTAAATAAACTTAAAATTTTAATAGTATTTTTTGACGATTACAGTAAGTTAACATTAAAGTCTCCACAGACATGCCTTTGAGTTTTACATGCTAATTATGTAGCTGAAATCAGCCGATGATGGTCTGTAAACGCAGATAATTAGGTACATATGTTATTTTCATTTTCTAGTTCTATGCAACAGATTTCTACAAGCCTCTCAATGGATAGCCTAACAATATATTTCCTTTCTTTTGATTTTACGGTACTTTTAACAATTATTAAAGACCCACCATGAATGGAGGTTTTTCTGGAAAAAAACCCAACTCATTTAAAATATACAAAATCAAAAAAATCATTATCTGGTCTAAGCCAATGTTCAGTAACACACATAATGTGTACATTTTCAGTATCTAAAAATAATCTTACTTCTAATTCTTTGCTGGAAAACCCTTGAATATTTTGGTGAATTATATTTATTTATACTCAAAGGAGTTTCCGCTGTGCTATACTTTAGTTTAAGACTGCACCGAGCAAACGTCGAGCGTCCAGTGGCGCCCTCTCTGCTATTATTGTGTTTTCTAATTAACTAAAGAATTTCCTTGCAATCATACGATATGTTTTTGTAGCGCAAGTAAAACACACTATATGAGATACGTAACAAACTTTAATAACAATTACTTACCCTTTGAAAAGGTGGCCACCTTTTTCCGTTAAGTCAGGCCGGTGACACTCCGCGCTATCGCCCACAAAATGTGCTGCCCCTTGCAAGGGGCGAATCAGTTGAGTGTCACGCGAGCGCTCGTCTCGACGCGCGCCGCCGTGCGCTGCCAAAGTTTTTGTTTAAATACGCACTTATACGAATATGACTAATCGAAAAGGGAAAAAGTACTGCATCGCATACGGGTGCTTAAATAATAACTCTAATGTCGAATTATCTTTTTTTAACCTGCCTCAAGATGCCGAAAGGTTAGATTATTATTAATATTATTAATAACTTGTTGGTAATTCTGTAGCTCTGCCTACCCCACTCTGGGAATAAAGGCGTGAGTTTATGTATGTATGTATGTATAACTTCGATCTAGATAGGTAGTTACGAGTAGCTGGACTTAATTACTGACACAATCAGTACCTACAGTTTTGAATCCTCGACGCAATAAGAGCGGTATAATATTATTTATTTTATTAACGACCCATCCGCAATTTCTCAGTTTTCAACTTATTCGGACCAAAAACCAGTTATCTACTTGCCTTAAACAGCGTTCAGTGTAAGTCAGTAGATCTCCCAGTAATAGTAACTGCCTGCTAAAGCAAGGTCAGCATGTGCTGGTTATTAGGTAAACACAACACACAAACAAATGGCAGCTTTTCTAAGTAACGGAGTAGGTAACGATAGTGCTTCAGTTTATAACAAGCAAAAAGTTTTAAGGTCTTTATTGATTTGTTTATTTTATTTATTTATTTATTTAATCAATTAGACACACCAATAGTTGTACAAACAAATACAAATACAAAAGGTATGTATAAAGAAAATAGTTAAATAGTTAGTACCAATTACAGTTGTGCAAGTACACAGTCGGGATTCAATAAAACTAAAAATTATGCATTTATCACATTACAGCAAAATGCCAAAAAATAAATAATTAAAATAACATATATTTTGAAGGTTAATATTAGTATACTACGTCTTATTACTTAGATGGAAAGGGAGATCGGAGCAAACAACAAACAAGTCGCGGACAACTTTTGCTAGCCCTCCAGGCATGAACTATTTTTTCTCGTCATTTATGTAAGAACTACATAAAAAAACTACAAATTATCATAAATTCAATTTGTTTTCTTACAACAGCCACGGAAAGTAATAGTACAAGTACTTAAGTGCCAGCCCTGGGAGGTGGGCGGAGTCAGTAAAGCTCATGACGGGCGAAATAATACAGACTCTCGCGGCGCAGATTTAAGGTGCATTTTGCCTCGTTAGGGGCGCCCCCACTATCGATCGCAAAAATGTAACCAAGGTCACTTCCGTGCGTGCACTTGTATTATTATCGTTCCCGCGTTCTGAATAGGTTTAAATTCGCATGTTTGCTGTCACAGAGAGTCGCTTCTGTACTTGTACTATTACTTATTCTGTGGTTAAGTTGATAACTCGAAGGTAAATTGTTATTAAACTATGTGATATACTCTACAAGTTGTGTGTGCAAAACTTACCGACCAATTTCAAGAAAATACTTTAGTTTGTTAGAAAACACAATAATAGTAATGCTGGCGCCACTGTACATACGGCGTACGCTCGGCGCAGTCTTAAATGATTAGGAATGGCCTTTCTGCCACTACGTATTGTACTTATTTGGTTCTATATTAAAGGCCAAAAGTTTACCTAAATCAAAATATAATTCTTTGCCAATTTTTTTTTAGATGGTATCGTGAGGCGTTCAATGAATTTATTTAGGTCGAAGAAATGATTGCCTACAGCAAATAGCATTATACATTAAAGAATTTAAGTAAGCTTTTTTTGTATTATAATTATTACTATTAATTTGTCTAGGGGACTTATCTGAAACTACTGTTGGGGGACGTAGCACAGAAGTATCAAGAGCCACATCTGGCTGAACCACAGCAGTCGGTGAAGTTCCTAAGCAATTACAATTACCAATCCCATTATTAAATAAAGAATTAAAACAGTCCTCATTATATTACTACTCTCCAGCAATTGTGTAAACGCCAGCATGTGCTCCTTGATCTCGCTTTGAGCCGTTGAGTATTTTAATGACATATCCTCAAGTTTATGTCTTAATATATTATCTCGCCGCGATTAGAAAGGGATTAGAAATGACAGTATTATCAATATTATCATATACTTACGTCAAAGTTCATATGAATTGACAGCTATTCCAATCCCAAACTAATCGCGGTTTCATAATAATTATCTCGGCATTTAATTTCTTGACACATTAAGTCATGTTCAGTCATATCTGAATCTAATTTTTGATTGCATTTTTGCACCCTATTTTTCATAACTGATAACTCAAATTTCATTTTAGAAAAGTATTTGATACATTTCTGACTTTTTATAAGCTTCTGAGTACGCCTTATATATTTGTTTATATTCACATACTTCTTTAACTTATTGTTACTTTAAAAAAAGATTAAGTTCTTAATGTTATTGTCCTTACTATCCTTATTATTACCTATCATCTCCTGGGGGCCTAATATGGCAAATGGCCTCAAATGTTGATAAAGCATCCATCACTTTTTGACACGTGTACTTATTTACCTGTCAGAAGGTGACGGATGCCTTATCCAAAATTTATCACGCGATAAACGCAGCCATATTAGGCCCCCTGGTACAAATTTTGTGTAATTGAACTGTCATAACATAACACTCACGTTCTTTCCGTAGGTAATTTAACTCTTTCTTCTTCAAGGTTAATTATACGGTTTAATGCCACTTCATGGGTACAAGAAGAAAAAAATTAATTCAAAGAAGCACACTGGTTGAAGTTATCTACAAGTCTGCTCCACCTTGTTTGTGAATCTAATAGTTTACTTATAGTCATACTCTACCAAGTCGTCCCTTAACACTGTGTTTTTGGCAATCATGAGTACAACTAGTACTTACTTTACGTACAACATTCAGCCATTTCCCTGATCGTTTCTTTTGGGAACGATAACACGTTTTTCCGCCGCCATATATAGATTACGCGACCACTGTGCGCAGGTAGACTGACATATTTGGAGTCAGGGAGTTGCCCTCAGTCCTGTCAGAGTAGCATAATCCATTTCCGAGATCGTTACCAAATTTGTTGTGACCTCCCGTAATATTAATTTAAGAGTAGGTTTACAATATGCTAAGGGCACAATATAAAGTCGGTGTTCTATATCGATCTGGATAGTGGCTACGTATCTCATCTCTGGATAAATAAACTTGAACCTTTTACATTGCGACTACAGAACGTAAAAACACGATTAGTGAAAAAAACCCTCTATTCCCCGTGGTCCACCCATGTTAGTCCACCGGGGTATTTTAGCGGACCTTAGCAAGTCGACGGAGCTCCGCTGTCGCGGAGCTCCTACTTCTACATTGTTTTGGCCCTTCGGGCCCTCTGAAGAACTAACATAACCTAAACCTACCTATTGATTTTGACCAGTTTACTCTCCGTAATCCATATAGGTGGACCAACATAGGTGGACCACGGGGAATACACCAAAAAAACATTGATAGTTTTACCAAATAACATTTCAACACCAGATTAACAAAGAATACCTAACAAATCAGATTTAAATGACGGTTAAAATTTTATAGTTCATTATTTCAAGGTGTAAAATAATGATAGTATTCTCGTACTTATTGCTATCAAATATGTATGTATGTAAACTCTTTATTGCCCATATACAAAATAAGATAAAGGCTAGGAGACGTCCCCCTCAAGCGACGAAGAACATGGAACTGCGAAATATGCTAGGGCGTTCCCCACAAGCGATGGAAAAAGTGAACAGCATAACACTGCGACTATGTCCCAAGTGCGCGTCGCCGCCTGCAACATTGGCACAATGACTGAACGCAGTGCTGCTAAGTAGCACCCTTGAAAGACACCGGATAAACATTTGCTGAGTGCAGGAAACATGACATGGAAGGGCGCCAAATCCCGACAAATAGGAAAGGGATTCAAATTGATAAACAAAGATAAAATACTAGAAATGGGGTGGGAAAAATAGTGGATCAGTACTTCAGTCAAAATGTAGTTGAAATAAAGAGAATAAGCGACCGTATCATATCGGTAAAACTAGCCTTGGAGCCGTACCTAAACATTTTCTGTGTCTATGCCTGGGTGCCCGAAAACTGAAAAAAAAAAGAGTTTTGGGAAGAAACTGTACATGTGTCTAGGTTCTATCTATTCCACAGCCAGAACAAAAACTCATATTTGGTGACTTAAACGGCCACGTGGGTGCAGACTGCAGACAGGGATGGTTTTGGGGACCACCAGGGTGGTTTCGGTATATGGCAGGCTGTGACTTGTTAGGGATATGTACAACAACGTTATGAATTAGGTATCTCACGGCAAAAATCCAACGACCAACTTCTTGGAACCTTTTATACGCTGATGGTGTAGCCCTTATCTTAGATAACTTTCATGAGATACAAGAAAACTTGTATGCAATGGAGCAAGTCACCATAACAAAATGGTTTACTCATTAGTAGAACTAAATAAGACGGAACACAAGTTCGTAACTTTAACCCGAATGAAATAACATTGCCAATAGTGAAACCTTCAAATATCTAGGCTCAATACTTTCGGAAGATGGACATAACCAACAGAATAACGTCAGGATGGAACAGGCGGCGTATGCTGACTCGGGTTTTGTGCGTTCCAAAAATGCCCTAAAAACCAAGGGCAAAATCTATAAAACCGACGTTACACCAGCACTTCTGTGTGGCAGCGAAGCGTGGGCTGTGAAAAAAATGCATGAACAAAAACTACTTACACGCGATAGAAATGCGTATGCTGCGCTGTGCCAGAGTCACGGCTGAGACGGTCGGTGAATAAGACAACACGTCACTAAACAAACATTCAATTTAATTGACGTCTCTGAGTGTGGCTGTTAGTCTTCTTACTTCTAAATAGTAATGGTAAATTGTTAAGTTACTTGTAAAACAATTATACAGTACGATAAACGCCACACTAGTCGAAATACTTAATTAGTATACTAAATAATAACAATTTACTACCAAATGGTAAGAAAACGAAATGTGTTTACTTTTCTTTGCCTAACGTTAAACCGGTAGATTCTTGTATTTTTCGAAAGGACGAACGAGTGTTTGCAAATGGTAGATAAGGCAGTTTTCCTATGCATAACAATAGATAAAAAATTGCAATGGAGTTCCGCTATGTACAGACATGGTACAGACGGGTAAACTAAGGTCGGCAGCTTACGCCGCTAGGAAAATTAGACAACTAACTAATATTTTGAGACAGCTCGCTTAGTATGGTATGGTATTATATTCTGGTTTGAGGTCGAACAGATGACATACAGACTATATTTTGTGTTACAGAAAAGGGCCATTCGTTCTATTTACAACTCAAATTCCCGTGAATCCGTAAGATAACTTTTTAAAGAAATTAATATCTTAACTGTAGCGTCTCAATTTATTTGTGAGAATGTTATTTAAGTATGTTATGAAAATTAGTTATCACCATTAAATCTTTTGCACATAATTTACTAGAAATAAAAATAAAATTGCTATTCGATAATTCCGCTTCCGTAAATTACTTAGGTATTTAAATCATTTGTTGGTCAATGCATTCATTTCTCTAATACATTACCCAACGTAGTCATTTGAAAGTTACCCTTTCCAGCACTTAAAAATTACTTGAAAAAGTCCATAGTGTCTAAAGCGTAGGTACGCACTGTAGGGTCGAGGACTATCTAAAAGACAAAAATTATTGGCCTAAATAAGAAACTTAGTTATTAATAATTTGTGCAAAAGTTGTGTATGGAAATGGGAAATCTGTTTGCGTAATGAAATAACAGTATGGCAATATTTTATTTGTATTATTAGGCAACAACTGGCCATGAAAGAAGTTCCGTCGAGTTTCGTATTTTGGCCTGGATTTTGACACTTTTCAAAATATCTTTCGAATTTGAACGTATTTCTGTCCGTTATGGCAAATAACCGTTTTTTAGTGCTTCTGACTATCAGTATATACCATCAAAACTTTTAATTTCATTGGTTAACTTGGTGATAAATGGCCCCAATGGCAATAGACGAAGTAAGTATGGGTATTTTTCCCTACCTTCGCCTATGGCATGTTTTACCGCTAATAATACATTTTTCTGGACTTGTGGTACAACAAATTTGACAACCCTAGGGGTAGGCGAAATTTGGCAACAAGAAGAGCGCCAAGTACCCTCACCAAAGTTTTATCCAATTGTGACTTCTAAATGTAAGCTAACCATTAAATAATATCTTCATATGAAAAATAAATAGTTATAGCATATAATCATGTAAAAAGTTTAACGTAACCTGGTCCGTATCACCGTTAAAAAGTAAAGTTAAAACACTGGTTTGAAAAATCATGTGGACTGTGTGAAGTTAGCCGCAGATTGTTTGAAGAATCTTGCAACCCATAAAAAATACTTTGTATTTAGCAGTTTTATGTAAGAGTTGCACTAGAAACATTTTGATAATGGCAAGTTATGTCAAAGTAGGCGAAATAAGGTAGCACAGGCTAAGATACGAAACACGACGGTTCTTCTTGGGGAGGGGTAATTTGAAAAGAAAATAAATTTAAAATTTAAAAAACCCCCGACTCGAAACAGTCTGTAAAGAAGAACCTCTAAAAAGTAAAAAATAATACTTAAGCATTGACCCTATAATTTTTATTGTAAGTAAGTATCAATATTTTGATTCAAGCGTCCCACGTCGGGGACCGCTAAGTAAACTAAATAATATAAAATAGGTACCCCAGCTACTTGGCGGTAACACATTATTATGGAGCAAATAGAAAAATCGCTCTATTACGTTTGGCGACTTTGTCGTCGGGCAATACTTACTTGTTTAAAAAATCGCTAGTGTAAATGCGCCTTTACGTTTGGATCTGCTGTCACTGTCAAACATACCTACTTAGACCTTCGAGCAACACGGAAGGGAGTAGGCATTCGCACCATTTTCCCCCTGTCAAGGAGAAGCCCTAGCGGGCACGCGCATCTATAGGTGTACCAGAATCTCATGGCAAATAGGGAAAAATGTAGAGGGCAATACTGGGGAAATTGGACTAAACGGTATTGATAAGTACTGTGTAATTTTTAATCGGCTTAAAAAAAACGAGGAAGTTTAAGATTCGACAAATTTGTATTTTTTTATGGTTTTAGGATTTTTAACAAAATATATGACACTAGAGGTATATTACATTAAACTTCCAGTATAGGATAATAATTATTGCTCACAAATGAAATAATAAACACACCATTCTTACTCGCCAAATTGATATAAGCTTATTTATTATGAGTATAAGAAATAACTTGAAATCTCATCTAGAACTAGAAAATGATTCCAAAAATTCTACTGTCATTTCTTGTTCTTCATCTGCTGAGGGCGATGAAGTGATAGGAGTATTTATAATAACCCGGTCTTCTAACATTTTCTCTACATGTTGAGAAAGCTTCTTCTGTCAATAATTTAATATCGCTGGCAGGTCTGTTTACATTCTTCTCTGCAACTTTTTGTTTCATTATACCCCAAATCATTTCTATGGAATTTAATGTCTAAGGCCTTAAAACTTCGTGGCCATGTGATTTCAATAATTCATTAATTTCATATAAGGGTAGACTGGTTTTGTTACACGGCTTCAAGTAGTTGACATTTACGCCAACGATCATCATAGTGCCCTCGGTTACAATTCGACGTGGTAGTGCTGGGAACCTCTGTAATAAGTAGCATTTATGTAAGACAAAATATACCTAAACCTAAAAGATTCAAAACAGTTCGTTTCAACTTACCAGTCAACTCCACGATACGCTTTAAAATCGAAGATTGTGTTTGATTTACACCTCCTTCTTCGCGTACTGTATTACACACATTGTATACAATATTCCTAGCTTGAGATCTTTAGAAGCGGTTTTCTCGACATGTTCACCAGATAACAATCGTTGAAGGTGAATTTCAAAATGTATGGAACGGTAAACAAGTAGTAGTTTTTAGTTTATGGCATCCGTCACGTAGACAATTTTGCCAATGTCATGTCAAGTAACGGTAAACAAACAATTTGACACGGCTGCCAGTTGACAGTTGCCACATGAAAATCAATGTTTTTTTACTTTTAAAAATGCCATCAGATTCTGGTAGACCTATAATAAAAATAGTGGTCACTCGGATTTGTGTTTAAAGAACTTTATTTTCTCTAAAGAAATATATGCATTTCACTTATACAGAGAAAACATAGACGCCTTAAAGATATGGTTTTGAGTGAACAAAGATTAATAATGGAGAATTTCAGATGATCAATTTTTTTTACTAATATGAGCTTGGTGGAAGTTCAGCGAGTACCAGGGTATTCCCATTCATCTGCCGCGCTAGAGTAAATCCCGAAATCCCCTCTTGGGCTCTCTATAATAACAATGTAAGCAACATAAGTTAAATAAAAGGTGAGAAGAGCTTAAAACAGAATATTTAAAAAAGTTAGCATGTAATAACTAACATTTATAATTCCTGATTAATATTTACTAGCTACGTTAACAAAGGGGCATACAGTAAGTAGGTACTCGGTTGTAAAAATATGCATTTTATTGCGGGTATGCATATCGCTCATTGAATACAAAACGGACACATTCCAAAATAATTTGCTATTGCATTAAAAATCTTATACGAATAGCTTCTAATTTTAAAATGCAACACTGACTCATTTTGGATTGTGTCCGTTTTGTATTCAATTAACGATATATACCCGCTTACACAAAGCGAAAATAAAAAAGATAATCGGAGGTCCGATTAGAGATTCCTTCGCAGGGACCGGCCCGCTATCCCATTCAAGGGGTTTCGAATTTTTCGATTTTTTTTAATAAGGATATATTCAGAAAAGCCGTATCGCTTGAAAGCCGTTCGATTTGCTTTTTAAAGTGCTATTTATAAGGGTTACGCTTTCCAAATCCGTTCCGTGTACCTACGTCTTGCTCGATTTTGCTTTTGTAGCGCCATATTTTGAGTGATACCAAAATCCCTTTAACTTAAAAAAGCCGTTCGATTGGATTTTTAAGCGCTATTTATAAGGGTTACCCTTATAAAAAGCCGTTCCATTGGCTTTTTAAGCACTATTTTTAAGGGTTACCCTTATATTTGGTTATGCAATAAGAGGAATATCAATATACTTACTGCTGCTCTTTAGGTTTCCCTTATGTGATGGCTAGTTCAACAAACCACTAAGTCGTATATTTCTTCAAAAGGGGTTAATTATTTAGTGGGTTGTACTTCGAGAGGTAAGTCTTTTAAAGGCTTTTATCGGGGAATGGGTGGTCAGGTCCCTTGTTCCTATCCTTTTAAGGAATCCTTTGTTCCTATGCAGACAGTGTCAGGGCCGGAATTAGATTTTGTCCATTACATATTGCAGTAAATTTCGTTTAAAACTATTGAAACTTTTGCATTCTTCTATATTTTTAGGTAGTTTATTATAAAATTGTGAATTTTGTCCGCGCTGGTTGGAGGAGGGTTAACTACGTTAGCGTTCCGTAATGGACGTAGTCCTTTCTGGAATTTGGTTTTGAAGGTTTATCGCGAGTGGATTTTTTTATTTCAAATTTTCCTTATGAAATTAAATGCAGGTGATATAGAAGTAAAGCTGGGTGAGATTCAAGATTTTAGTTTCCCACTAAATTTTGCGGCTCGATGTGAAATAATCATATCTAAAAAGGGTTTTATAATTTTGTTTTGGGATATTTGTATATCTTTTATTAAAGTTTTATTTGCACTAAGTACTCCATATTTCTATGAGGTAGTTTAGGTGGGAGTTTACAAGTGAATTATATATACTTACATAGATAGTGTAACATGCCTGACGAGGAAGGCGATGTGCAGTGTTGTAAAGTCTGCCTCTTAAAGATTATAACTTAGCTTGGATCTTGTAAAATTTGTGATTTCCAAGTGAGTTCGCCGTCTATAATTAGGCCAAGATACTTTTCTTCCGTTGACTTATTTAGTTGTATGTCATTGATTTTAAGTGAGATAGGTATGATCATTGTCTTTGTTATATTTTGATTTAAATACTATATAGCTGGTTTTGGCAATGTTGATAGTCATTACTTCATTTCATTAGGTTGAATTGAAACAACACTTTTTTTTTTTTTTTATACTAGACAGAGTCCAGCCGCGCGAGTGAACGTTACCTACACTTAAAATGTTGATAACTTACTATGCCTGTTCCCACTTACGCCTTGGTCTCCAATGAAAAAAAAAAGAAATGAGAAAAAGTAATCGTTGACAGTTCTCATTTGTCAAACAATCCGTTACAATTTCACTTGTATTGGGGCCATTTGCAACGTTAAAAGATGGCGGATGTGTAATTTGTTTTAGTTTTATTTTTTTGTGTATTTAGGTGTTCAAAGTTCTTTTCTGATAGTGATTGGACTTTTAATGCCATTGTGTTGCACAGTGATTGAAAACTTGGACTTATTTCGCGTATCTGGCATCTTTCTTCTCGTTACAAGTGGACTCGAAGTGGTACATAGGTTAAAACTATCTTGACCTCTGTCCTACAAACTACCGAACAACGTCGCCCCCAATCTTCCCAGAGAAGATTGGACTGTACTTTACTGCTATATTGATTTATACTTATATACACTTGACACTGGCGAAATCACTAATTCGTGGAAACGCCATAGCCCGGCGGTAGTAGCTGTTGAAGTCGCCGCGGGGCAAATAAATCTGGATCTTCACTTGTATTGATTATTTTGATTTCGTTTGCAAGTTTATTTCGACTGTCCTATGTCCGAGTTATATGCACGATTATATAATTCTTGTTTTTCCATCGCTACAAGTCGCTGAATCGTCCAAGAGGTTTGAACAAACCAATTTGTGTTTGTTTAGTCTAAAAAGGAAATCGTTATCAAAGTGCCGCAAATCATCGAGATAATAATCGATCGGTGTCCGAAATCCGTGCCAGGGTCGTGGAGAGATGTAGAAAAGCCAGAGTCCAGGGTGCAAGCAAGAGTTGTCGTTAAAATACGGTCGAAACAAACTTGCAAACGAAATCAAAACAATCAAATACAGGTGTAATTGTTTTTTTAACAAACGAGAACTGTCAACGATTACTTTTTTTTCATTGGAGACCAAGGCGTAAGAGGGAAACAGGCATAGAAAGTTATGGACTGTCACCTCAGTATTTTAAAAAATGATTTCGGAAAAACTATAAAACATAAAAATTAAAGGATTGTTATTCTCAGATCTATATAATAATTCCTGTCGAAATAAAATATAAAATACACCACTTCAAAAAACTATACTCGCCCAACATTAAGACACCAAATTCGTATGTTTTATTCATCGAAATATAATAAGTATGGAAGAGTAACGTCTAACAAAAACGACTGACAAATCCGCTCCAAAATGCCCACTTTTTGAAATAAAAAGATCTTATGTATCGAGTGGTTTCAATAATCAACTAAATATTAATTGAGTTAAGGTATGAAGTCATTTATGTCAGATGCTGGTATAACGTTTGAGTAGACAGTAATTTCAGTAAGGTTTTATACCGTTTGAAAGACAAAAATCTGCAATTGGTTACAAGCTCTCTGACACAAGTTTTCCATTTGTCAAATTTTTTTTTCATAAGGGTTATTTGAACGCGGCCATGTCTTTCAACATTTGACGTGGATGGTTTAATACAAAAACAACACAGTAATTAAATAATGAATTTTATTAATATTTTTTTATATGATTGAATGATTGTTCCCCTTGAATCATTTAACATACTTATGTTACACTATTATAAAGTTGTAAAATAGTATATCAGAAGATCTTATGTTGTAAGAGTAGTCAGCGTCAAATAATCTTTAGCATCTAAACATATCTAATAGACCTGTGATAAACTCCTCGACGTCTGACATTCAATTAAATATTAATTAAATTATTGTTAATAAATGTTGACAACGTACTGTACAATTTGGGACAGCTGTGACTTTTAAAAAATATTTTCCAGTTTTAGAGATGACATAATCCGATTCATCAAAATGGATGCTGCAAATCCTGCAATGTTTGCTAGGCACCCAATTCTCGTTCGGCAATTCGCGACGAACTGCATCCACCCAAGCCAGACGGCGTTCTTCATTTTTTGGAAAACTTAAAAAGGTCATATTTCGTTTTTTTTTATTATGTACATAAACTAACTATAGTAAAGATGACATAAAATTTTATTTCTTATTCATTCGAAGTAGTTGCTTGTAATTCACATTTTTCAAAGATATATTACATAACATCGGCCATGACATTTTAGTATGGGAATATTAAAAATTCAATAAATGACTAATGAAAATAAATATCTCTTTGTTTTGCATCTGTGTGGGTCCTGCATCAATTTACAATGCAACTTGGCATGGTTGCAGCGTAATTTAAATCCGGTAATCATTAATATCCATTTTTTTCTTTTGTGATTGTAAACAACTGTTTGACACTACGTCAGAAAGTCGACTGATAGACAGTTCGGCACTCATTAATATTTAGCTCCACCCCCGCCGGCACTAAGTCAGTGGGGCAGATTTTGAGCGTCGATTACTCTTCCATACTTATTATATTTCGATGGTTTTATTATAATATAATTGTCGGATTATAACCAACTTCGAGTCCGCTCGCCTTTAGAAAATTCGGATCTGTTGAGCAACATATCAGTGGAGCGAAAAAAATGCTCGAGGTGCGCAAGTTTTGTTAGTGTAGGTATTGTCACAGTATATACCTTAGGGTGTCCAGTAAGTAGCACGACAAACTTAAGGGGGAGATAGGTGGTCAGGTCACCTACCAAATATATAAAAATCACCTTAGTAAAAATCCCACCATTTTCGAGATAATTCCGATTTAAAAAAAAGTTGAAAAATGTACACCCACAGTAAGATTTTCAGTTGTGGTATTTGGATTTTTTACTTTTTTACAGTTATTATTGATACAAAACAATCTTGAATAGTAGTTTCATCAGATGCAAAAAACAATGAAAACGTAACTATTATAGTTTTTTTATTTAAGATTGAATTTCGTGCTTTACTTAACTTTAGTCATGTTTTGAACTCTCCTGGTGAAAAAAAATTACATGATCACAGATTAGCCATTAGGCTTAAAAACATGCTTGTTTAATAGGCATTCAAAAATGGTACATGTTATATCATTAAATCATAACGGAAAAAAATATACGAGGAAAACACAGTAGTGTAGGTACTACAAATCACCTTAAGCCAGTACTACCTGAAAAGGTAACTTGAGCACTAGCTGTATTAGAATGCATTTAGATCAGACCTTTAATTAAATTCAGCAGCATTGCAAAACTAAATCGAACAAAGTAAAATTCTCAATGTCGCCTTTTTTTAATAGTTCAAAACTATTTAATTTGCTATTTTCTAGGTACTTACCGTTTAGAATTGGGCTGCAACCTGTACAATGCCAGACTCTTTATTAAAAGGAAGATGCTGGCTCCAAACTCTTCGATTGCCGCCAAATACCAATTCGAAATTTAAAAACGAGGTAGGTAGGTAGTCCCGTCAGAGCGAACAAAACACATTTTAGCGCGTGCATTTTCAATTAAGCAACCTTGTAAGTTCGATTCGTCGGCAGAAACCATGCTGCTAAATTGAAAATGCGCGCGCTAAAATATGTTTTGTTCGCACTGACGGGACTACTTAAACTCGCCGCTTGGACATTCACTCGTCCGTCCGTCCGACCGTCGTTGTTCAGAGAATCACTACCCAGCCGTATCAATAAAATTCTAGATATAGGTGTACCAGAATCTCATGGCAAATAAGGAAATTAAAAAATGTAGAGGGCAATACTGGGGAAATTGGACTAAACGGTATTGATACTGTGTAATTTTTAATCGGCTTAAAAAAACGAGGAACTAAGATTGTATTTTTTTATGGTTTTAGGATTTTAAACATAAAATATATGACACTAGAGGTCTATTACATTAAACTTTCTGTATAGGATAATAATTATTGCTCACAAATGAAATAAAAAACACACCATTCTTACTCGCCAAATTTATATACTTATAATGAGTATAAGAAATAACTTGAAATCTAATCTAGATCTAGAAAATAATTCCAAAAATTCTACTGTCATTTCTTGTTCTTCATCTGCTGAGGGCGATGAAGAGAGGAGTATTTATAATAAAATAAATCGCTCTTCTAACATTTTCTCTACATGTTGAGAAAGCTTCTTCTGTCAATAATTTAATATCGCTGGCAGGTCTGTTTCTCTGCAACTTTTTGTTTCATTATACCCCAAATCATTTCTATGGAATTTAATGTACAATGATAAGGCCTTAAAACTTCGTGGCCATGTGATTTCAATAATTCATTAATTTCATATAAGGGTAGACTGGTTTTGTTACACGGCTTCAAGTAGTTGACATTTACGCCAACGATCATCATCAAACCTCGAAGTCGCGGTGGCACGAATAAAATTTTGCTAGGGACTTCCACGCTATATTATTTCATCGATAAATTGGACTTTCTTATGACAATAGTTATGTTATGACTATGAGATGACGTATGTTATTAATATGCAACTTGCAATACCTATTAAACTGTATCATTTGTACAGTATGAAGACTGAAGTCCGTAGGTAAAGGTCGATTAAGGAAGATAACGGTTTTCATACTTTATTGATGTAGGTATATAGACGTGGCGTTGACATAATATGACAATCTTGTCAGAGAATCGATGGAATTAATTTTACGCGTAAAATGCCACCTAGAAAACAGTGTCGTGAAAATTTATTACGTTCTTGGCTAAAAAACTCTCCGGATTTACGCATACGTGGATCTAAGATATTTTGTACTAAATGTGAGATAAGCCTGGTAGCTAAGAAATATAATGTCAAGAAGCACTTGAATAGTGAAACACACATTAAAGGCACCCACATGAAAAGTCGTTCGTTTTATATGGAATTAACAAAATTCTTGGTAACATGTAAAATTGCGTGGCATCAATTAGATAATCCAATTTTTTGTTTATTTATACAGAACTGTATCAACGGAGAATACAAGAACACTGAAAAAACAAATGGGTTGATTTTACTAAGTTTTATGGTTAAAATAGGACTTACACGTGAGTTTCGTTGAGTTAACCAGGAAAAAGGTTGAAGCAACCTTTTCAATGTGTTGTTTTTACTTAGGTTAGGTGTTACTTCAATGAAACTCATGGGTAGGTCCTAAAATGTAGTAAAATCAACCCATTCGGTTTTTCAGTGAATATAAAAACTCCTATATAGGTAACATTGATGGGTAGTAATCATCACATTTTAGTTAATTTTCAATTATTCTGTAGGTAAACTTTACAGCTAATATAATTTATTTATTTAAAGAAATGAAGTGACACTTCCAAATAAGCATTCAGTTATCGATAAATTTTATATCGGAAGGAAGTCCCTAGTTAATTGACGTTATTGCCACCGCGACTTCGAGGTTTGATCATCATAGTGCCCTCGGTTATAATTCGACGTATGTTAGTGCTGGGAACCCCTGTAATAAGTAACATTTATGTAAGACAAAATATACCTAAACCTAAAAGTATCAAAACAGTTCGTTTCAACTTATCAGTCAACTTCACGATACGCTTTACAATCAAAGATTGTGTTTGATTTACACCTCCTTCTTCGCGTACTGTATTACACACATTGTATACAATATTCCTAGCTTGAGATCTAAGCGGTTTTCTCGACATTTTCACCAGATAACAATCGTTGAAGGTGAATTTCAAAATGTATGCAACGGTAAACAAACAATTTGACACGGCTGCCAGTTGACAGTTGCCATATAAAAATCAATGTTTTTTTAATTTTAAAAATGCCACCAGATTCTAGTAGACTAAAGTTCAAGTTAGGCATGCGAGTTGCGAATGAACTCGATTCGAATCAACTCGTTTAGACTCGGATTCGAGTTATTCGAATGAGACAACTCGACTCGCCATCGCTACTTAGACATAGCCTACCCTATATCTGTATCTGTGTTCTGTGCTGTCAAATCAAATCAATCAAATCAAATCAAATCAAATTAGAAGAGCAAAAGCACAGGCCACAGGCCATAGAATAGCATAGAATGAGAACAATTTAGGCCTCGAAACTGTCTAATATTTGGTTAAATATCACCTTGTGAACTGTGGCTAATTAAATAAGTTACATCAAGTTAATTAAAAGATGACGATTGTTCAGAGATACAGCTGAAGCAACAAATATCAATAATCTAATTTAAGTAACAGTTTATCGATAAAGAGTAATTAAATTAAAGTTCAAAATGTTTTGTTGTCTCAAGGGATGTCTTAACGGGTTTAGCCTAACCCCGTCTGTTCCTATACGAATCAAGGAAAACCCGGTTCAGCTTGACGCTTTACACATGGGTATGATGTTTTACTACTGCTCTAGTAATCTATGTTGTGCAGAACTGAATTACGTTTAAGGGCTGGTCAGCAAATTGTACAATGCAGGTAGTAAAATGAGTTGTTCCTCTGCTACAGGACATGAGGTGGTTGTGGTGAAGGGTGGGCAGCGCGTGTGCGGCTCTGGCTGTGCCTTGGGCAATGCACCTCTCGTGCAAAACAAAGCTTACTTCGAGGTGAAACTGCAGCAGGGTGGTGTGTGGGCTGTCGGACTTGCTACCAGGGAAACAGATCTCAACAGAGTGCATGGTAAATTTTACATATCCAGATAAACCCCTTATATGTGTCAGGTGCGCAAAAATCAAGTTCTAGATTCTTCAGATGATGATACAGTAAAAGACAAATAAGCTAAAAAATTCAAAAAGATATCCAAAAGGTTAGAACAGAGCAGGTGCATACAAGTGGTTTTAACCAGATTAAAATATATTTTTTAAAGTAATAACCTATGAATTTTCAAGAACAATCTCACTACATATAAAATAAGCTACATAGTAAACAACAGCCTAAATCTGAACCTTAGAAAGATTCTATATTGTAACCATTGTGTGCTTTTTATCTCATTTTTCTTTCTGGGCCCACAAATTTTCAGTATAATTTCAGATTGAAGTATTTCCAAATACATGAAAATTAAACTCTATAGGGTTGTTCAAGAAATAAGTGCTTTTTCCTAATGTAATAAACAGGGATTGGAAATATGGTACAGTATTTACCTCAAGTTGGGTGGCGTGAACAGTATGGAGATGGTACCCAATTCAATTTTTCTAATAAAATTCCAGGAATTTCTAAATTATATTCCATTCACGTTAAGAATGCAGTGAATCGTCAGTGCAACTGCAGGGTAAAAGTGTATGAACACTGGGGAAAAAGTTACACTGAACGCTGTTTAAGGCAAGTAGATAACTGGTTTTTGGTCCGAATAAGTTGAAAACTGTGAAACTGCGGACGGGTCGTTAATAAAATAAATAATATAATACCGCTCTTTTTGCATCGAGGATTCAAAACTGTAGGTATTGATTGTGTCAGTAATTAAGTCCAGCTACTCTTAACTACCTATCTAGATCGAAGTTATTAATAATATTAATAATAACCTTACCTTTCGTCATCCTGAGGCAGGTTAAAAAAAGATAATTCGACATTGGAGTTATTATTTAAGCACCCGTATGCGATGCAGTACTTTTTGCCTTTTCGATTAGTCATATTCGTATAAGTGCGTATTCAAACAAAAACTTTGGCAGCGCACGGCGGCGCGCGTCGAGACGAGCGCTCGCGTGACACTCAACTGATTCGCCCCTTGCAAGGGGCAGCACATTTTAAAGGCGATAGCGCGGAGTGTCACCGGCCTGCCCCCGTTAAATGCAATTTATAGTTTTTTATTAATAATATTATTTTTTTACCATAATTGATGTAAGTTTACCATAATGTTTGTTATTAATTTAGAAATTATACACCTCGCCGTTAGGATTCTAACAGCGCATTCCTGATGTTATATGAAGATAAAAATGATATATTAACATAGGTCCCATACGACTTGCTTAATTTTTCATACAAGCTAAATGGAATATTTTCGCTTCTCCAGGAAACAAAGCCTAAGGACGAGCTGGTAACGCTTTAACGGTGACATGAATAAGAAGATGTTATACCGTATAGTTATCGTAACGTATCGTAAGCATAGATTATTTCAAAGCAGGATTAAGTTAGAAGTGTCACGTGACCTTTAAATCCTTTTTAAATTCTGAATAATTTAATGGTTTGGCTCGCAAGCACCGTATTTTAGATACATGTGTCTTTACACAATTCATTTTGTACATTAATAGCAACTTAGTGGTGCACTTTAATTGTTGCGAGCTTCAATTTCGTTGATGGTCCGCGTATTTATCCTGTACAAACGATAAACGTAATACCGATGTGGCTGTACCCGCTGATGGCGCCCAAGGAAACAATGATAAATGATGTTGGCAACAGTGGTGGTATACCTCCTAGGATTGGTCGGTCACGTATGCAGAATAAAAGTTGTCGTTTTTATGCAGGCATGGGTTTATAATGGTGCCAAATTACGACGTTAAATAGTATTAAAAAAGCGGCCAAGTGCGAGTCGGACTCGCGCATGTAGGGTTCCGTACCACTATACATCTAAATAAATGTATTTCTTTATTCTTTATTATATTGGAGTGGATTGAATGAAAGGTAAAATGCGGTTAACGATTTATAACGTATTAAAAAAAAACTAATTATTAGATCTCGTTCAAACCAATTTTCGGTGGAAGTTTGCATGGTAATGTACATCATATATTATTTTTACATTTATCATTCCCTTATTTTAGAAGTTACGGGGGGGGGGGGACACACATTTTTCCACTTTGGAAGCGTCTCTCGCGCAAATTATTCAGTTTAGAAAAAAAATATTTTAGAAACCTCAATATCATTTTTGAAGTTTAGTATTAGATACCCTACACGTATGGGTTTGATCAAAAAAAAAATTTGAGTTTCAGTTCTAAGTATGGGAACCCCAAAAATTTATTGTTTTTTTTTCTATTTTTGTATGAAAATCTTAAAGCGGTTCACCGAATACATCTACTTACAAAGTTTCCACAGTATAGCTCTTATAGTTACGGAAAAAAGTGGCTGTGACATACGGACGGACAGACGGACGGACGGACGGACAGACATGACGAATCCATAAGGGTTCCGTTTTTTGCCATTCGGCTACGGAACCCTAAAAACCAAAACGGAATTCATCTTCTGTCTCCGGATATACCTAGTAAAATAGCGCTATTTGGAGGTTTGGGTGTAGCTTCTAGAAGACGAGTACAAAAAGAGCAGGATTATTAGTTATTATTAGTTAGGTTTCTACTTTTACTGTTACATAGAAATGAGACGTGTTGTGAAACTCTCGGTGGTCTAATCCAACTCGCACTTGACCGGTTATATTGATAGGTATCACGACTAATACTATTAAATAATACTTATATTTACCTACTTATGGATATTTATGCGTCGTTCTGTTGTTTGCATGAACGAAAGTGAAAAACGGGCATTAAGCGAAGCAAATCAAACATGTACCTAAAGCTGGCGAACCGCATGTCGGAGCGAAAGTCGACTGCGAAGGTGAAGGCATACGATTATGATACACTGTTTATTTGCCGGTTGCGACTAGCGCTCGCGACGCGCTCAGTAGCGAGCAACAGGATTTACCTTGTATTTATTTGTTATGGCACCTCTGCACTTGTGATTCTGTCCTAAAGAAAGTTAGTTGTTACGTCGAGACTTTTATCACACTCGAATTATTTTATTTGATACGTATTTCGCGTAATATAACTACCTCCGTAGGTAGGTGCATATATGTATATGAACTTAACACTTGATATCGACTTATAGTCGGGAGTAGTCGGGACCCTTTCGTTTCGGCACTTATAAAAACAAATCAATTTACCATTATTACTCCACAGTCACGTACTTTAACATAGCATGTCATAAGTATTATTTATTTATACACTTAATAATTGTCTTCATGTTTATTTATAGGTAGTGATCACTGATCACTTATTAATATTGTATTTTGGGATGGAAGCACTTTCGGTTAAAATACAATGAGAGCTGCCATAATATTTAACTTTTCGTAATATTCTTGTTGTTAAATTTTTTGTGATATATTGATTGATGTATTGATTGATTAATTAAGGACCGTATCGTTAATTATGGGTACAAACAAAAAGTATTTTACAACAGAAGTCATACTATTTCAAAATAATAACATGTCAACTGTGGAATATATCATTGTCGGTTAGTCAAGTTACATAGTCAATTAATACAATATTTGAGTATTTTTCAAAATGAAAGGCCTCACGCCTAAAGAGAGGAAATGTATTAAAGCATGGTTCATTTAGAATTGGCACGCATAAATGAATTAAAAAAATATGTTTCTAGAGTTCTTATTTCAAAAGTGACAATCACGGTTTGTTGACAACCTTTTGATGTTTAAATGGTGCAACAATTATAGACTTTGATCAATGCGTTTAATAGTTATCGACAATGGAACTTGAAAAAAGGAAAGTGATTGCGAACAAATACTTGGAAAATCCATCGTCGTCTGGGTCGCAGATAGCTAAGGCACTAAATTTCCACAAAATGACTGTTTGTAGGGTTATAAAACGATACAAGGAGACCCTGTCTTGCCGCCGAAAGACACAGATTAATCGTAAATCGGGTACCAGGGATAGAGAACTTAAAAATAAAGTTTTGAGAGCTGTTGAACAAAATCCAGGGCTGTCCGATTACGATCTATCCCGTAAATTAAAATAAGTCGTATTACTGTGAGACGGATTTGCCTTCGAGCTGGCTATAAGAGCTATAAAGCTATTAAGAAGCCAAATCGCACCATGAATCAGAACCTTCAAGTTAAAAAGCGAGCTCGCTTGTTGTATGACAAAGTTTTAACAAAATTCAAAGGGTGCTTCTTGATGGACGACGAAACCTATGTTAAACTCGATTTTAAGCAACTGCCCGGTTTAAAGTATTACTTGGTTGATGCCAGAGGAAATGTTGAAGAAAAAATATAAATTCGTTAAATTGGAGAAATTCGCAAAAAACACATGATATGGCAAGGGATCTTTAGTTGTGCCTAAAGACCAAAACTTTCGTTACCTACGTCTTCTACAATGACGTCAGATGCTTACATGAAAGAGTGCCTGCAGAAACGAGTTTAACCTTTCATTCGAAACCACCGTCTTCCTGTGAAGTTTTGGCCAGATTTAGCAAGCTGCCATTACTCAAAAAAGGTACCTACTACAGTGGTATGAAACCAATCAGGTCTATTACGTGCCTCGTGCCATGAATCCTCCAAATTGTCCACAGTTTCGACCAATTGAGAACTACTGGGCAAATATGAAAGGGAAACTCAAAAAGAGTGGCAAAACGGTCAAAGATGTAAATTCGTTGCGATCTACATGGCATCTTCAAGCCAAAAAAATAGATATGAGCACTGTTCAGAAGACGATGTGATCTATTAAGATAAAAGGTCGGAATTACATACATGGTTTTGACAACTGAATATTTTGAGTGAAAATGTAAAATAATAATACCTACATGTTTTCAATTCACAAGACTAGATTTTTTAGGTTTTTTATTATTTTAAATTTTATAACCCTGGTAATATGTACCAATTATAAATGAACTATGCTTTATTTGCAAATGGTGCACCGAAACTGGTATGGCTTACAGAAAGTTAGCTAAAGAGGAAGGTGTGACCGTTCATGCAGTCCAAAATGCAATTCAGAGGCTCGATGGACACTATACTTTAAAAGACCGCCCTGGCCGCGTCCGAAAACCAGGTCCTTCAAGACCCAAATTGGACCAGAAGCTATGCAAGCTGTTCGCATCTACTTAGTATTGGTATGATACAAAGAGCTAAGAAACGAAATTGTTTGAAGAGGTATAAAAAACAAAAACAGCCAAAACGAACAGCTCAATAATCGTTTACAGTAAAAACGAGGGCCCGGAAACTGTATGAAGAAGTTTTGTGCAAGAAAAAGCAGTGCATAATCATGGATGATGATTGATGAGACACGTGAAATTTGATTACAAAACTTTACCGGGCCAACTTTATAATAATACATAGTAAAAGAAGGAGCAGTCGTTAACAATGCAGAAAAAGACATATTTTGTAAAAAAATATGGAAAAAACTCTTAGCAAGCTATTTGTCAGCGTGGAAAGATATAGATACCATGTTATACTAAAAATACCTTGAATGCCGAAATCTATCGAAAGGAATGTCTCGAATAAAGATTATTGCCACTTTTGAGGAAGCACAAAGGTCCAACATTATTTTGGCCTGACTTGGCTTGCTCTCACTACGCTTCATCCGTGGTGGTATGCCAAAGAAAACGTGCAGTTTGTAGGCAAACGACACAATCCACCCAACTCTCCAGAAATACGTCCCATCGAGAGATTTTGGGCCCTAATGAAGAGGGATTTACGTAATAAGGATCGTTCACCCAATTCTTAAAAAAAAAAAAATGGAGGCAGGTAGCCAAAACCTTTGGTGAAAGTGTTGTCCAAAACCTTATTTATTTATTTGGGAAACAAACAGCATCATAGGTATAACACATTATGAAACAATTAGATTTAAAAAGTGAATCAGCCTAAACAAATCTAAATTACCTGCATCTCAGTAGCTCAGAAGACAAACAAGAAAAATCAAAAATAACGAACTAACAATTTATTATGTTAACGATGGTTGCAAAATAGAATTACTAACTTTGTGTATACTTACTGATGATCTAGTTAATAGATTAAGGCTTGGTTTTATAAGGATCCGTTAGCTTTAAAAAACCGGCCATAAGTATTACATAACTCATTTTATTATGACAAATATTACATTTTTTCTTAGAAGAGTGATTTATTAATGATTATTTACAATTGACTATTGACTATTGATTAATGCAGAAACAAATTGATTTATTTTCATATGAAATATATCGGAGTGGGTAAATAATTGGTTATAGTCATAGTCATAGTCATAGTCATATACTTTATTGCTTAATGTTGTACAAAAGATCTTAAAACTATTACATGCTTCAACACTAACCCTGCAAGGGCATCGCAATTTAATTTAATTTACCTACTTAATATTACTTAACTACAACCAATTACTATTAAACAGTTTACTTATTATTTAATTATCACTATCAAATAATTCTTGTAAATTATAAAAGGAGTGTAATAATAAAAAAAAATTACCTCGTTCATAAATATTGTGTCCTTTTCTATGTTTTTATTTGAGTGTGGTATCTTGTTATAAATCTTTATGGCCATGTGATGGGTGCCCGCGCTTACAATTTTGAGACTAGTAGTATAAGAGCCATCAAGTTTATTTCTGTTATCGAGGTTTAGTTTTAAATTGTGATCATCCAACCAATCAGTTATTGATGAAAGAGTATTATGCCATTGCTGCTTTAATTCTTTACTGTCATTACATTCGAATACTACTGTTATATCATCTGCGTATAGCACACAGTTATGATTTATAATTTTCGGTAAATCATTAATGTACAATAAAAACAATATACATCCCAAAACGCTACCCTGTGGGATTGAGTTTTTTACAATCTGCTTCTGGGACCTAATATTCATTAAGCAGCGTCTATTTAAGTGGTGATACTCAATATCCACGAACTGTTCGCGATTCTTAAGGTATGACACAAACCATTTTTAAGCTATTCCTCTCACTCCTATTCCATATAATTTGTCTAAGAGGATGTCATGTGACACTCTATCGTAAGCTTTGCTCATATCCAGGAGCATTGCTACTGCATACTTCCGTTTATTAATTATTTCTAGAATTTTTCTACAAAATTTGTACAAAGCGGAGGTTGTTGACCTTCCCTTCCGAAAACCATGCTGACAGTCATCATATACATTTATTTTCTCGCAAAACGATTTCAACCTCGTTGATATCGCAGTCTCAAAGACTTTGGAAAATGAGGATAACAATACAATGCAATCGGACGAAACATTTTAGGATCACTTGTTACTTTAGTTTTAGGCACTGGTTTTATAACAGATGTTTTTAGTTTGTCAGGAAAAGTTGCTTCAGTGAAAGATTGGTGAATCAAATGTGTTAAAGGTGTAACTAATTCATCTTTGCATTTTTTAATCAGAATTGGAGGAATCTCATCAACTCCAAAGCTAGATTTCTTTTTCATTTTTCCGATAATATTAGAAACTTCATTTTCAGTAACTTGGCTTAAGAACATCGATTGAAGAATGAGGGAGATGACTGGTCTGCCTTTTGGCCGATACAAAAAAATCATTGAAATTGTTAGCAATTTCATTTGGATGTTCAATGTTTATATCATTAATTTTCAATGTTATATTTTTTATACTATTTTTATTTACTTTATTGGTCTGCTTTTTTATAACTTGCCACATAATTTTTGTTTTTTCTTAGAGGTTTCCATTTTTTTTATAAATTGATTTCGTTTTGACACTTTCACTGCCCTCTTTAAAGTTTTTTCATAAGTTTTATACCTAGTACCTACTTATTCAAAATAGAACTTCTTGTTTGTGTTGTTAATAACTTTAAAAGTCGTTTATTTTTACATGAGGTTTTTAACCCCACACTTAACCAAGGTTTTTTATTTTCCCTATTTAAACTAACTTTCTTTTTAGGTATACACTGGTTTAGGGTTGTTTCCATAATTCTATGAAATGAGTTATAGTTGTCGTTTGTGTTTTTATTTGCCGTAATTATGCTACACCAATCTACACGTTTTAATTGTTCCTTTAATAGTGACATATTGTTATTATTAAATATCCAGTGCGGCTGATCTTTGGTTATCTTTGGTAATTCGTTGGTTATGTTATGATTATGACCGTGCCTTTGTGGTCTGATAAACCAAAATCTGTAACCTCGATTATACAATTTTCAGTATGGAAGTTTCGTTAATACAACATCCAAACAAGTTGATGATGTTTCAGTAATTCTTGTTGGTTCCTTTACATGTTGAACAAAATTATATCTTTTAAATAAGTTAGTCATAAATTTACTTTGATTCGAGTTTACCAGAAAATTAACATTTAAATCACCTCCCATTATAACATTTCTCTTAGTGTACTTAATTGTTAGTAGTTTTAACAGACTTTCCAACTGAATATTAAATAAATCCACTTCTCTACAACTATTGAGAAAATAAATTGTCACAATTATTAAATTCGACATTGGTATTTCAATTGCACATATTTCAATTATATATTCTAAAGATAAGTTTTTTATATCATCTAATTCTACGTATTCTATGCCTTCTTTTGCCAGTATGCAGACTCCTCCGCCTTCGTGTTGACATCTATAAAAAATACTTGCGAGATTGTAATCTTCAAGGATTATTGTGACTTTCTTAGTTTGTGTTATACAAGTTTCAGTTAAACAAATGATCGGTAGATCCACCTCCTCGGTTAAGGCTTCTATTAAGTGAAGCTTGTTACACATAAACTTCTTACGTTCTGATAAAATATCTTTAACTTATATATCTGCTTATTCACTAATTCCCTCGAGCGATTAGATGGGCTTGTTACTTTATTTTTCCTTTTTTTGTAATTGTTGGAAATATAACTCTTTTTATTAAAGGCTCTAGTTCTGGTATGTTCAGTTTTTAGGTTCTAAAGATCGTTATTACTTGTCTCGAAAAAACTTAGCGGAATTATCTTGAGTTTTGGTTGTTTCCGGGCGTTGTGTCAGTATCTCTTTCGTACTTCTTTGGTGATCTTTTATATGTGTTATTAATTTAGTTATGTCATGGAATATTACACCCAAGTAGTTATTTATCCATCCGAGTCGTTTGAAAAACATTGTATAATCTTAACTTAAGTTTCTATTGCTGTCTAGTATGTATGCGTATTCGTATTTTTCATTGGCGAGATATATCAGTCTATTAAAGGTTTCCACCCTCCAGTTGTAGACATTGGCATTATTACTGCAGTTAAATGTTGGGAGGCATATAATAATGTTCGTGTATTGCACTTTTTGTAATTCGTTTCTTATATCTGCGACCAATTTTGTGTAATTCCGAGACGTTTTAAAGTCTTCTTCGCCAACAAAAATAATACAGTAATCGTTTTTGGTACAGTCAATCAGTTTGGATTCTATATTATATCAACAAAGCAAGAGTTATCGTCGAAGCAGGCAATATCAAAAGTCCGGTGTGGGTAAGCAGTCGAAAAATTAAAAGAAATCCAGAGAATATACCGAAAAATTAGAGAAGGAAGCGGGCGTAAAATCACAAGCGAAGGTTATGTTATGTTGTTAGTTTTAATTTATGACAGGATAGCTGTCAATGGTACATCAGTAACTGTTTTTTTAATTATGTGACAGACTAAGGTTAGTGTCCATCTTAATCCGTCCCAGATTTAATAAACTATTTTTATTTTTTGAAGTTATATGACGCAACAAAAAAATCTGATACTTTTTTTATTTGCTTATAAAAGTATTCTTTCGAATAAAAATATAAAAACAAGTAGTTGTTTTTTTCGGTGATCCCCAATTGACGGGGAAATCGGTGAAAATACCTACATAAAAAAACATACAGTAGAACATAGAAGCTCCTATTTTTAAGCTGGTTAAAAATATAATTTTGAAGTCAGACAACTCTGTAAAAAGATTTGTGTGATCATACATTAAAAAAAAAGTGTTGACTTGAGAACCACCTTATTTTTTTTGAAGTCTGTTGAAAAGTAGTAGTCGATCGCTGAAGGTTTACGGTGGGTGGTGGTGGTGACGGTTGCAGGCGGTGTGGACAAAGAGTCGTGGTGCCTGAACAGCGACGGCACGGTGCGGCACGCCAACGAGGAGCTGCACGTGCTGGCGGCGGCGCGGGACTCGCCCGTCGCCGACCTGCTGGGCGACATGCCCGCGCCCGCGCCCGCGCCCTCCGACGCGCCCGCACCTGCTGCCGCACCCACTGAGGGCGACACTATTGGCCTCGCCTACGATCACGTCGAGCTCAACTTCTTCGTCAACGGAAACCAATTGGACATACCTGTTAGGAATATCAGAGGGACCGTTTATCCTGCTCTCTATGGTGAGTTTAAGTAGAAGAATATGGCTTATAGCTGCAGGGACCTAGGCACGTAGCTATTAATTGCTTTCCCATTCCGGTGACATGCCCTTCTGGACTTGACACGCTCTTGACAGATTTTGAAGCAGTCCTTTCTTATACCTTGTTTTTTTAGCATTAGAAAGACCTTTCAAGAAGTAAATGTTTGGTTTTTTATAGGGAATGTTTTACGGTAGTATGACGGAATAACTGAAACATTATTAAAAACACATGTCGGAACATTATGCATCACAATAGAAACTTGCAAAATTTGTGGTTGGCTTTTACTTGTAAAGGTTACTTATTCAATAATAATGCCTGGACATTTTTTGTGCTCATTTTTATTTATCACAAAATTATTGCTTGATAAAAAAACCCAAAGAAGCAGATGTCACAAACAAACGGAACGTTTTATAAAAAGCGTCTTATGGGGTCGCCACTAAACCTTTTATTGTCTGTGTTTCGTGAATTACAATAGAATTGTCAGTTGATATAATTTTCGCTATATCGCGATGTTATTTATTTTTCCCGCCCCGCCCGTAACAGGGACCATTTGACTCTCTCAATTGGGTAAGTAAAGTTTTTGGAAGAGATGTAAATTATATTTTTTTTCGATAGTCGTCATCCTGAAGATCATGGAACTGCGGCTCTTTTATTTTTATTTCCTCTAATATTTTAGAAATCTTTTTTTTAGTTATGAAGTTGACATTTGTAAACTTTAATGACCGACAAGCTTGTTGCCTTCGTATTTAATGAAATAGAAAACTGTCACTTCTATATCTGTCAAAGTCAAATCAAATCAAAGTAAACAAACAGTTCAGTTCAAATAAGTAAATTCAAGTAAATCTTTGTAATACTCCATTTCCACAGTCCGTGTGGGATTGCCTGAATTCATTGCGTGGATTGTACAATTCAAAAGTGCTCTCGTGGCTATCAAAAAGCAGGGCAAGAGTCGTCGAGAAAGGAATAAATCGGTGTCCAAGAAGAAGTGCCAAAGGGTTCGAAAATAAATCGTAGACCAAATATCGTGCAAAGGTCTTAGAGCAAAGCGGCAAAACGAAAGTCCGGAGTTCGTTCTGAGATCGTTAAAAATATTTCTAAAAACACTGATCACATTAAATTATTAGTGGATAAGAAGACCAAAGAATATTGTAGTAAAAACTATAACCTTTTGTTTAAAAAATGTAATATCATCCCTGTGCATGAAAAGGTAAAATACCTATTAGCTGTAGATCAGTACGAGTGTTTGGAATTTAAAAGATTTAAAAATTACAACCGCTGTCTCCGGGTAGCATCACGAAAGAAGTTTGTAGAACCCAGAGCTTGTAATTATTATGGACAGAGAACGAGAAGCTATATGATACCACGGATTTTCAACAGTCTTTTCTCAGAGGACGAATGCAAAAATAAAAATGTTTTTAAACGTAAATTGAAATCCTGGTTAATAAACACCTTCCACTCAGAAAATAGTTAAGGTTGCTTTTATATTATATTTATAAGTTTCAATATGTTATAGGTACTCAAAATAGTTTGTCTAGTACCTATTAAATACACTGTACCAACTTTTAATATAAGGAGTGTACATGCTTCGCCAACAAACTGTTCCGCAGTTTGGCGAAATTTCGTTTATTTGAAATGTATTTTAATTACCTAAGAAATAAATAAAAAAAAAAAAAAAAAAAAAAAACATGAAACACAAGCAAACAGAAAAGAGCCGTTGTATTGAATCGTTTGTTTACTTTGATTTGATTTGACAATGACAGATATAGAAGTGTTATTTTTTCTTTTTCATTAAGTACGAAGGCAACAAGCTAGTCGGTCATTAAAGTGTACAAATGTCAACTTCATAACTAAAAAAAATATTTCTAAAATATTAGAGGAAATAAAAATAAAAGAGCCGCAGTTCCATGATCTTCACGATGACGACTATCGAAAATAAATATAATATACATATCTTCCAAAAACTTTACTTAGCCTATTATTTTGACTCATAAAATGTTATAAGTCATAACCATCGGAATTTTATAAATCGAACCTAAAAAACCTAGCATTATCTACACGTTTACGGTTCTAGGGTTCCAGCGATAATAAAAATGATGAGTAACAATTTTGTGAAAACAAAACGATTATGAAAAAATAAGTAACTTATGTGAAAAATGCCCACCCCCCGCAACAGTACGGATAGGGCGTTATGAAATTTCAATTGGTAGCAAAATATGTCCGTCATTATCATTACCTAGTTTTTCATCTTTGATTTTAAACGTCACTCTCATGTCGTATGTCTTGCGAGTGCGATACGTTCTAGGTACCTAAGTAGTTGTCCCAGAATTGGTTTGGGTTGTTGATTTTAATTTTCCGTTAAAGTTTGTTGTTATTGGTATTATGGGTGGCCGCCTGGTCGCATAACAACTATTGTCATAATTTCGATTGTCATAACATAACACATTACCTACCTACGCATAAAGTTGATGCTCATTTTTTTTTTGGCATAAAATGTACTATGGCACAATTGTTCCCTGTCATAATTATACGGAGTCATAATTGGTTTAACCATAATGTAGAATGTCATACATTTATTTAGTTAAGTAATTTTATGCGCGTTACACAATATGTTCTTAAACATTATAATTAAAAACATTATGCGCATAAATGTATGACTATTTACAGTTATGTGTAGAGTATGACGAATCCACGTATGCCTATCAAAAATATGACTTCAAACTTTATGCAACCCGACCGTTATTATTATACATACATTATTATAGGTATTCGGAAGAAAAAGGTTTACAACACCTGGTTCTTTGTTTACCGAATTTCTAATGCTAAAAAAAAGAAATATAGGTACAGTCGCGGAATGAAAAGGTACCTACCTGATTTTAAAGTAGACTTAATTGAACAAGATCAAGAAGCAGTAATGCCAACATCTTAGTGTTAAATTGGAAAAGGTACTATACTATATTTCCAGCCCTGTCCAAGATCAATGAACATTTTGTTAATCATCGCCTCGTCTCCCGTCTCTACAGAAATAACCTCCCCAATCCCTTTCAATCAGGTTTACGTCCCGGGCATAGCACAGTCACTGCTTTGGTGAAGGTGACTGACGGCATTCGTCTTAATATTGATTGTAGAAAGCTCACCTCACTGTATTAGTCCTTATTCATTTCAGAAGCGTCTTTAACTCCGTGGATCTTGATATTCTGCTCCGAACGCTTCGTTGTTATAAGGGTAACCTTTTCAAATTGTTTGTGTCCCTTTTGAATTTACGTCAGTTTTAGAGGTTATTGGAAGCTTCATGTTAAATTAATGTGTTTTAAATCGGGTGAACCTTTTCGTTCCGCGAGTGTACATACATTCCCTCATGTACCTCGTGGGATTTCATTTCATTTGCGCTACCATTTCGTAGGTAGAATGATCTTAGGCCCATTTAGCATTCACTATCCTAATATTATAAATGTAAACGTTATGATGTTAGAGGTTTCGGAGCTTGTCTGTCAGTTACGCATGAATTATGATATGGATGATATTCAAACAGTACATACATATCGTGAGACATTTCATATCAGATTACCACATACTTATTCTCCGGAAAATAAATAGTTCCTGAGGTTCTATTGTACTCGGTGAAAACATTTATATCTTATGACATGTTATCGTATTATTTTTACCTCGGCGGACATTATTGTCAAGTAAATAAGACCTATCGTAACGTTGAAAATTTGGTCAATTTGGTTTGGTTTTACCGAATAGAATAGAGCCCCAGATGGCCAAACAATAAACGAGATCGCTGGCGTCGCGGGCTGAGGCTAGATAGAAGGTTCATAATTTTCAAGTGTACTACAGGTATTGGAGCTATAGCTGTTTGTATTATTGATTTCAGTGGACGACGGCGCGATTCTGGACATTATTCTCGACAACTTTCTATATCCACCGCCGTCAGGCTACGAAAAAATCATGGTTGAGCAATCCCTGCTGTAGGAGGAGAGCGACGGGCAGCCGCCGCGGCCTGCGCCGCGCGACCACGGCGCTATATGGACTGAGTTACACTGTGCTTCATTTTTGGTCAACGAGGATGCTTATCTTATTGTATTGTATTGCATAATATAATTAGCGTTGCTTCTCTTCGCGCAATTTTGAGATGAGGTCAGACGGACTTAATGACGTGCCAAACTGTAATGATCAATGTTATGATAATGACAAGGCGTGATGACACTGATGTGATGATGGTGGTTGCTCGAAAGTCAAAGATTTCCAAACTTATTAAAATAAGTACCTTTTAAATTATAAATAAAGACATAATTCTATTGGGCACAATACTTACGTAAAATTGTTTCATTTTGAACAGTTCATAATTAATTAATTATGAGCTAGTTTTGTTAAAATCATTGATTTAGTATGGGTGTGTATTAAGACTGCTCCGAGCAAACGCCGAGCGTCCAGTGGCGCCCTCATTACTATTATTGGGTTTTCTAATTAACTAAAGAATTTCCTTGGAACCAAACAAAATGTGTTTGTAGCGCAAGTAAAAACACAATTTATGGGATACGTAACAAACTTTAATAACAATTACCATTTGAGTAGTCGGCTTAACGGGAAAAGGTGGCCACTTTTTTTCGTTAAGTTAATAACTCGGAAGGTGAATTGTTATTAAACTATATGATATGCCCTATAAGTTGTGTTTTCATTTGTAGTACAAAAACATTTCGTCCAATTTCAAGAAAATACTTTAGTTTATTAGAAAACACAATAAAAGTAATGAGGGCTGTACATCCGGCGTACGCTCGGCGTAGTCTTAAGATGTGCTAAATTTCAGCATTCTGCGCTTCTTAGTTTTTAACTAAAAAAATATTACTAGGAATGATTTATGAATAGGTCAGTTTCAATGGAACGAAGTGCTTTACACCTGTGGTACAATTAGTTGAGACCCACAATATGGCATTATATTCAGGTTAACACCCAATATGAAACAATAATATTACGTGACAATATTTTACAAATTTTTTTTTACAATTTCTAAAACAGACACCTCCAATTTTTTGACTAATAATACCCCTTTTAGTGATCTATAACATATATTTTATTCAAGCTTTGAACAGTGGTGCATCATAACATAATAACACTGTCTCAACTCAATCGTCCTCGTCGCTATTTTCATTGATACTTGAGCCTTTTTTTAACAGAGTGCTTTATGTCTCCGTTGGTCTTGGTATTTTCGGTAAAAATCTTCCGTGTGATAAGTAATATACGATTGCAGCTATGTGGGAGCAGCAACTGACTGTAAGTTAGCGCACTCACACAAGAAATTCTTTATACCGTCAATCAATTTCATTGCAGTTTGGTATATATTCCACTAAACAACGATAACGTTTTCTAGACATTTGTCGTGACTGGACTTACATTTTCAGGAAATTAGATTGATCTCGAACGAAATGCATGTTGATAGTAGCATCCTCTAAAAACATTTCTTCCAAATACGACACAGCTTGACCACAGTATAAACATAGCTAAAGCAGTAAATAAACTACGAACAAATGCTCGAAACGACGCACTCACACAGACGCACGCCTCTACGAGACCGCTAAGCGGACATGGCAGTGCAGCACGGCTAGCACATCTGCCAGCGACTTGCGCGACAAGCAGAAAGAGCGCGATGTAGACCTTCCTCGCGTGTTGGTAGCACAACGTGCGCGACCAATTTTAAAGGCGACAGATCTGACTCGCTGGACAGTTTGGGGCGAAATAATACCACGCTTGTCAACGTCAAAAGACGACAGTTTAGTCTTCGAGCTTTCAAGCCCGCGAAGCACGCGAGAGGTCTCAGTTTTGATCGTCACGGATTATGAACTAACGTTTTGTTGTTTGGTTGATCTTTTTAAACAGTATATGTAAGCACGCCCCGCGTCTCCGTAAACAAGCCCTTATAAATCTATTAATTTTCTGACCGCCTTTTGATTCGTGTGAGTACATTTTTATGTATGATAAAAGAATTAATGTATGAAGAAATCTTCGACTATGTACTTGTTTCGGGACTATTTTTGTAAGCTAGAAACATAGTTTACGGTAGCAGATAAATATTCTCCGTGAAGTAGTGAATCGATGGGTTTTATTCCGTGCTCCGACTTTTGATAGTAAAGTACAACAAAGAGATAAATTTTATCTACTGTTACTGACATGCTTCACTGCTCGATTGACTGGTCGGGACCCTGTTCTCTAAGAAGGTCCTTTACTTTGAGCCACTCCGCTTCAATTTTTTGACCGCCAAGTGGGCCAGTAAAGTCCCCGCGGCGAACAGCGGGTTTGTGGACATGAATTAATTTTAATAACCATTAATTTTAATTGTGTTTGGGTACTTCTTACGAAATAAAAAATATATATGTATCAGAATTTTTGAAATATTTGATTTCGGTGGGCAATTTATAACTGAACCAGTCAAAAAAGCATTCATTTTCATACCTATAATTCAATTATCAACAAAATGATACTAAATTACTGTTGCGTAAAGTTAGATGCCAATAAAATAATAATCAAAATATTGCCGCCATGTTGACCAATGTTGATAAACAATAAACAACTTACTTTACTTCAAATCATAGATTGTAAAACGGTATAATTTGACACATGTGATTTCGCACACAGACAGATTATAAGCTCGCGTAAGGGTTGCTGTTAACTCACACCACCATAAAACAATATCCCATTAGTATAATACTATCTGCACAAATGGCAACACATACGTCCCGCCCGCGGATTAGTGATCTCTCTTGGAGAGAATGTCTCGACACGGGCACTTGTGCTACCAAAATTGGGAAAAGTGACAGTGGAGACAGAGATTTCTCGTCTCTCGAGCTATGTCGCTTGGGCACATGCGCTAGTAGTGCTGTAAGACTAGAGTGTCGCGTCGAGACCAATGGTTTCCTTTGCATTTTATATTATTTATTCTTTTTTTTAGTTAATCGACCGGTTGCTTCCGAAATAGATATTTGGGGATTCGTGTGATTTCCGGGAACGAATCCGTTAACAGAATAAAAAAAAAATGCCGCCATCTTGAACTTTTTAATAGTTCGACTGATTGCTTCGAAAATCGATATCAGGGGATCTCTGTGGTCGAAGTCTCTTAACTATTTTAATCGAGATATCTTATCGCCACCCTTGAAATAGGTACCATTGAGGAGTTCCGGTGGCCATCTATGGTCTTCATCATTAGTTCTGCATAAACAAATCATACTTCATGAATGCAAATGCTGGATCTGTTACTGAAAATACCAAAATCGGTTCTTTTGCGACAATGGGATCACCTCGGGAGTATATACCCATTCAAACAAAAAAAAGAATTTTCAAAATTGGTTCAAAATTGACTCGCGTAACAAACATACCTACGGTTAAAATACAGACGAGTTGAGAACCTCCTACTTTTTTGAAGTCGGTTAAAAATTGTTTCGTTTACTGCCCCACCGGCTTGTAATATTAATTTGTCCGTATTTACAATTAACAATTATTAATTTACAATTTTCTAATTATAATATGGTCACCATCACTAGAAAGGGACGCAGTCAGTTTTAGTACATTTCATTTGGCTCGCGTTAAGGTGTAGTGTTCCAGATGTACGTTAAGCTACTAATTCCATGTATAATCTTTCCTTTTCAAGATAACTACGTAAACATTTCATTTGATCAATGGATTCGTATCGGAGACCACATAGATCCCCAGATATCTATTTTGGAAACAATCAGTTGCAAAACTAAAAAGTTCAAGATGGCAGCTACTTTTCCTCAATCTGTCAACGGATTGGTTGTCGGAGACCACACAGATCCCCAGATATGGATTTCGGAAGCAATCCGTCGAATAGGTAACTAAAAAGTTTAAGATGTCGGCTACTTTTCCTTATTCTGTCAACAGATTGGTTGTCGGAGACCACACAGATCCCCAGATATGGATTTCGGAAGCAATCCGTCGAATAACTAAAAAGTTTAAGATGTCGGCTACTTTTTACTACTAGGTGTTCCCGTGTCTGTTTTTCACTTAGTATGGAGAAACTAACTTTATGTCCGAGCGTCCAGTGGCGCCCTCATTACTATTATTGTGTTTTCTAATTAACAAAAGAATTTCCTTGCAATCAGACGATACGTTTTTGTAGCGCAATTAAAACACAATTTATGGGATACGTAACAAACTTAGTTAGTTTAATTTGAACTCTCAGAAAGATTCATATTGTAAGTAGCAATATCATCAACGTACAACATAAATTAATTAAATCAATTTCCTAGTATATAATGCTTTAAGTTAAGGTGACAGAGTTCAAATTAAATTAACTATGGAATTATTTTTGAATAATAAAAATCTCGGAAATTATGCGATATTGGACTACATGTTACTCCATATAGGGTCTAGAACCAACTTCGGGTACGTCCCGGGCACGGTGTATATTGCCATATTGTGGATCTCTACTAAGTGGTACCACACGTGTAAAACCAGAATGAATTCGTTCCATTGAAACTAAAGTATTCATGGCAAGTTATTTTTAGTAATTATTTTTTGCTCAAAACTAAGAAGTGGCTAATGCTGAAATTTAGAATAGCACTTACTAATGATGTGGCACATCATAAGAAAAAAATCAGGCCGAAAAGATATTAAGGCGCAAGATTATTTTTTCGTTACATAGTGATTGCCGTAATATTAACCAATAATTTAAGTCAAAGGTGAACATTGGACGAATAGTCGCATTTTTTTACTGTAGTTGTAATTCTAATTTTAAATTTATATATTTGGCTTTCACTCCTGCGGGCCTAGTATGGCTGCGTCTATATCGCGTATCAAATGTGGATAAAGCATCAGTTACTTTTTGACAAGTGTACTTTATTTACATGTCAGAAGGTGACGGATGACCTATCCAAAATTGGTCACGCAAGAAACGCAGCCATATTAGGCCATGGTAAGTGGTATTTGCCAATGTCGAGTTTTTTATATACAAACGCCATGGACTAATTAGAGAGACGCGAGGACAATTGTTCGGTTAAAGAGCAGGGCCGGATTAACTATGTCGGGACAATGCTATTCTGGGAACCCCTTTAACTGTTCTTGCTGCCCAGCCGATGCGGGGCCCCTAGGTAGTTGCCTACACTGCCTAATGGATAATCCGGCCCTGTTAAAGAGAAGTTTGTCTTGTGGACTAAACAGACGCACAGGGGTGCACGCGCTTTTGTAAAGTCCCTATTAGTTAAAAGTAAACAGATATATTAGAATATATATTTAAGAAAACGATTATATAGTCTGGCAAATGAAAGATGAGAATGAGATTTCTTAAGAACTTTTAACATGGCAACAAAAAAGTCGATTGTCAACCCACGTCAAACGTTATTTATCCGTCTTGAGACAGAAGAATGTTAACGAATATAAATGACAAATAACTCGCATGCTCATTCTTATTAAAACAATCCTGCACACTATCGGCTACTGTAGATCTTACAACGAAAATAAAAACAACTAGTCTTAGGTCTTTTTATAGACCTAAAAAAAGCCTTCGACACTGTAAGTCATTCAATTTTATTGCAAAAACAACCATATAGGTGTGTCAGGGATTGCACTTAGAATGTTTGAATCATATCTTGAAAATCGATATTAAATTGTCAAAATTGGTGAACATCAGAGTAGACCCCAAAGAATCACAGTTGGTATCCCGCAGGGGTCTATATTAGGACCGTTGCTATTTCTCATTTACATTAACACTATTGATGAAATTGGACTACATGGATAAATATCGCTTTACGCAGATGATACTTGCCTCTTTTACTTTGGTGGTTCAATAGACGAACTAATAATACAAGCTCAAGAAGATTTAAATAAACTGCACTCATGGTTCCGATACAATCTCTTGACGATTAATGTTTCCAAAACTTGTTATACTTATAATCTTTAAAGCAAAAAATAAAAAAGTCCCCACGCACATACCGCTCGAGCTTGACGGAGAAGTTATACAACAAAAAGACCACGAGAAATATCTTGGCCTGCATATGAACAGTTACTTAAACTGGAACAATCATATTGATAAAATTAGATCAAAATTCTCTTCTTTATCGGGATCCCTCCGCAAAATAGTTCATTGTCTTCCACATCAAGTGCGCCAAACAATATATAACTCATTATTAAAGCCACATCTTCACTTCACTATACCTTATAGAAGTCTGGGGAAATGCGCCTAAAACAAATTTAAAAAATCTACAAATTACACAAAACAAAATAATAAAAGTGTTATTCAATTACAACTACCTAACGCCGTCATGTACAATTTATAAGGAAACGAAAGTGATGAACCTAAGGCAACTTCATACATATCAAACTTGCATACTTATTCGATTTTTTTTTTTTTAAATATTCTTTCCGGGATTACTTTTTCAAAAGTTCACGAAGTGCTTAATCGCAACAGCCGTAGAAAAGATCACATAATACTGCCTCGAATAAGAACAATCCACGGCAGAAGAATGGTGAGTTTTGTGGGAGTACAGTCATATAATAAACTCCCCCGCTGCTGAGGTAAAAAACACTGACTCATTTAGAATTTTCAAAAAAACATTAAAAGAATACGTACTCCGTGATCTAAATTTTCCTAACAAATAAGAGATATAAATAATTAAATAATTAAAAATGTGATAAAAGTAATTTATTCATTAAGTAAGACCCACGGGCACTTTAACACGTTAAAAATCTCCTCGCGCATCCTTATCTAGTTAGTGCCCATATTTCTCCACATACCCACTTTAAACGATATTTTTAAACTGACAGTTACCGCTCAAGTTGTTATCGTGGTAAAATCAAACAGGAAATGTAGACATATTGAATATTTTTCATCACACTTGCTCGTAAATAGTGTCCTAACATGCTAGAAAAATCGACCGTAAATCCAAAATAATACCCGCGGGCCTTTTTTTTACCATTACGTTACTTAAGTGCGTAATAGCTTTTTTTTTAAATATTATACGTGGACTCGAACTATCACAATACGTCAGGACCCCAATTCTTGTGCCATTCGATATGAAGTTTCATTCGAGATGAAATGTCAGTTGAATACTATTTCCTAACAATCTCGCATAATAAACTATTGATCTCATATGTCACTAGAATCGGACTCCGAACACGTTTGACATTATCTGTGGTAAGTCACAGACAATGACGTAGTCTGCCGCTAATAAGTTAAAAATATGATCTTTTGTCTGATTTTATTTCATTTCCTCGCAATTGTGATGAAAAACATTGTATGTTACACGGGTGGTAAAGGAAATACAAAGCTCGAGTCATTAAAAGGGTGGTAAAGAAAGAATTACAAACGAGAGTCTGTTAGAAGCCCGAAGCCGTAGGCTGAGGGCTTTAATGACTCGAGCTTTGTATTTCCTTTACCACCCGCGTAACATACAATGTTTTTCATCACAATTGCGAGGAAATGAAATAAAATCAGACAAAAGATCATATTTTTAACTTATTAGCGGCAGACTACATCATTGTCTGTGGCTTACCACAGATAATGTCAAACGTGTTCGGAGTCCGATTCTAGTGACATATGAGATCAATAGTTTATTATGCGAGATTGTTAGGAAATAGTATTCAACTGACATTTCATCTCGAATGAAACTTCATATCGAATGGCACAAGAATTGGGGTCCTGACGTATTGTGATAGTTTGAGTCCACGTATAATATTTAAAAAAAAAGCTATTACGCACTTAAGTAACGTAATGGTAAAAAAAAGGCCCGGGGGTATTATTTTGGATTTACGGTCGATTTTTCTAGCATGTTAGGACACTATTTACGAGCAAGTGTGATGAAAAAATATTTTATATAATTTCTCAACGAAGTGAAATGTTCTTTTTGAGAAATAAATAATTCTTTAACCTTTTAACCGCCGTAGTCTGATACATAACATAAGACACAACACACCCGGCTCATTTCGCCGCAGTCTGATAAATAAGACTAAGTTCGAAGGTTTGGTTTTTACAGGTTATATACCAGTCTCGGAAAATGTATTTAGATTAATTTATGCATAAAAGATTAGGATTAGGATTAAGCTATTAAATAAATAATAATAAAACTGGTTCTTTCTTTTAATTTTAAGGTGTAAACGAAATATGTGATTCCAAATTCCATTAATTTTCTACAACACTTCATAAGAAGCAGTCAGCCAATGTCTGATTTCTAAGACGCTAGTAATGTGATGAAATCATTCGTATGATTGATTCCTTTACGAGTAGGTACTTATCGATTATACTCGTAGGTATTACTATCGATTATACTCGTAGGTATTACTATCGATTATAGTATTAACCTAATTATGACCTACTTTATGGCGGACATTTTGGCCGAAGAGTATTTTGAACGTAATCAAACGTTAAACCGTTCGTTTTCTGGCCGTTACCGTTCGCATAGCGAATGACGTATCAAAAAGATATGGTAACGCAATACCTTAAGTTGTAATCGCTGAGTACCTAGTAGTCTTTCCAACCATTTTTTTTTATTCAAGAAGATTCTATTTTATTTCAAATACATTTTTAAAACCATATCGATTGTTTATTTGTCGCTATCGACGTAGTGAAGTCTTCGATGATCAATTCGATTTTATCGATGAAACTTGGAGCCCGACTCTACACTATGATGTCTTACCTCAATAAGGGACCGTAGTTTGTCCGCCGCCGCCGTCTTATTTATCAGACTGCATGTTACATCAGAGATATGAAAGTCATACTCGTAGTGATGCGACAATGTCGATAATACGACAGTCCTCTATTCACTTTCTATAAGTAATTATATATGCTATAGTTGTAATACCTAGGTACCCTTACGGTACACATTTTTTATTCTATACAAATATTGTTTAAATAAAGTAAAATGCAATACTACTTACAATATCAACAATAAAATTATTTAAATTCGATATTTTCCAAATATATTTAATCGCTTCCCTAGTAATGTCAACAATGTCAACTAATAAAGTGAATGAATAATGTTTTCTACGCCAATGTCTTATTTAGTAGACCACTTCTGACGTCAGAGATGTAAAATTTCAAATATAGTGATGCGGGTAACCTATCGCAACCTCGAATTTTTTTTGACCGAATTTCATTTCACCGGAAACGTTTCGCTTTTATCGTTTCTCCGATGGCACGTGTCGTCAATTTCTTACTTCACTATTTTACATTACGTAAACATATCTTTAGTCCGAGTAACTTTTCACCTTATAGTGACTTGCCCTATGTATTTTTACGTATGTTATTTCATAGCCTATTTTTCATTACACCAATGCTACAAATAGCTTAGGGATCGTTACGTATTTTGTTTCGTAACCAAATTTTCACTTCATCAATGCTACATATAGATTTCACTAAGTTACGTCAAATATTCATTTTCGCCCAAAAAATATTACTTGTAATTAGTTTTAGTAGAAAGACGAATTAGGGCAGAACCGGTTCGGATAGGTTAGGTTAGGTTATTTTTTTTTCTGCCCAGAAAATATCAAACATAACATAGTCGATTTAATAATAGGTAAACTATTAATAAAACAATCCATTACATTGGGCAAAGGATACTAAGGTAAAATCAGAAATGGGAAATAGATAAATTGACAAACCATTACATTGGACAACTGTTTATACGCCGAAACCAGTAATAGGGAATAGATAATTTATCAAATCAGTAAAAAATCAAAACAAGTAATGACTAAATGAATATATTCGAACTGATCTTTCGGGTAAACGTAAAAAAAACCAAACCATAATTGTCGAATAATATTTGTCGAACCAAAATTCGGACAAACATTTTTCGGGGTTCAGATAGGTAACCAGTGATGCGACCATGATAAAAATGTTAATGTCTGTGACTATATATAAACATAGATAATTCATTTAATTCTTGGATAAATTAATAAGATAACGTTCTGAATTATAATAATAATATGTAGTGTCTTTATGTGATAGGGTAGGTAGTAAAATATATTTTTTTACCGAAGATAATAGTTTATTTCATAATAAATCCATTATATCGTAACATGGATTATTCAAGCCCTACTCTGCGTGGTGCATCTTCGTATCGGCGGCGACACGAGCATGCTCGATGAAAAATTGTAGGCGGTTAAAGGGTTAACCCGAAACAAATGTAAAAAAAACATCAAACATTCATTGTAGCATAGTTTGTTAATCTAACTACAGGGATCGATTTTGGAAGCCTATTCCTCGAAATGGTTTTTAAAGGCTATAGCCGTGTAAGGGAACAAAAATGCCCCTGACGTTACTAGCCAATGAGTATATCCTATGTATTGGTCGGCTGCGTTTCCACCCAGAGATGTGCGAGGTAGCTAAGCGGTGCGAGTCTGTGTAAAGAGGTGTAACGGTGTGAATGCTTCCACCAGAGACGTGCGAGGTAGCTGAGCGGTGCGAGGATGCGTAGCGAGGATGTGTAGCGGGCTCTTTTTAAATAAGTGGGCGGGGTGAGCCAGACGCCGCCTCGCAACAAATCCCTCGCACACATATTTTCCTTCTTTTGTATGTACAAAAACCTCACTCCGCTAAGCTGTTTCCACCAGAGCTATGCTAAGCGAGGATAGGTAAATGAAGTGTTTCTATTGGTTCGTGACAAACACATCCCTTGCAACGCACCCTTGCACATCTCTGGTGGAAACGCAGCCTTACAAACAGGTGAGAAAATCATTTTTAGGATAGCTATAAAAATAACCAAGATATAAGCTAACAAAGATTTGTTTCTATCTCTTTCTAGCAAAACAGAAATTTACGTGGGGTTTATAAGAATCAATAATTTTTTAATTATTTCGAATTATAAGACCCATATAAGTTTTAGTAACATGTCATAATGTTAGTGTTGGTGTTATCATAATTATAATTAACATTCATTCACACACGCTAGGCAAAGCCGAAAGGCTATAATAATGAAATACATTTTAAAATCAAATTCGGAACATAAGTCAAAATCAGAATGTCAATAAGGATCAAATACTATATGGCCGAACCGTTACAATGACGTCACAGTGCGCTTCGGATTTCTCAGTCTCAGTAGCAGTTTAAAATGCATCTATCATTTGTACTCGTAATTCTTGACCAATTTTAATTTCACTTTTGGGTATCTCTTTTACGATATTTTCATATTTTGTTAAGACATGCGATTTAAATAATCCATGCATATTCCCTATCGCCTACAAATATGACGGCCTGTTCCACAGTGTGGTGTGGACTCCACCCTTTAGTCCCATCTCGTAGCCAGGTTTGGTAGCCAGTTTCGAAATGGGAACAATAATCCCGATTCGAAGCTGGCTACGAAACGGGAATTATTTAGTCCCATCTCGTAGCCAGGTTTGGTGGCCATTTTCCCGTTTCGTAGGCAGATATGAAATGGGAATGATTTTCCCATATCGTAGCCAGGTTTGGTAGCCACTAGTGTTCCCGAGGACTATAGGCTTGTAGCCTTTTATTGTTGGCTAGATTCGTAATAAAGGGGCTTGAAAGGCTAAAAGCCTAAAGGATAGGCCTATTCAAGACTACTGGTTGGAGGTTGAAAGGATCTTGCTAGTAATTTTTAAATTAGACAAACAAACGAAATAACTTAACTTACTTAACTACACTAATCTAACAAGCCGCTACCAGTGGGCATTGTTCCTAAAATGCTGGCAGCATTGCCACGTTGAATGGCAATGCTTAATCTTTGTGCCGAGACTATTTATAAAATGGGAAAATCATTCATCTGGCTACGAGGCGGGAAAATGCATTTCCCAGTTTGAAACTGGCTACCAAACTTGGTTACGACATGGGACTAAAGGGAATCCAATCCACGCCCTCGAAATTAGGTGTGGACAACAGGGAATAAAAATTCCCAGTTGTCCGCACTGCGAACAGCTGGGAATGAAATAGTATTTTTCGTAATCGTGTTATAATAGAGAGCTTTTTAGTCGAGTACCGTGTTTAGGCCACGAAGCTTGCTGAGTGGCCTAAGTAAGGTACGAGATTAAAAAGCTTAATTATGACACTATTGTGAACAATACTTTTTGTACGAGTTCATTAAAATTAATAATGTAAGTCATTAATACGAGTATATAAGAAAACTAAAAGTAGATTTTTGACAGATGATGCGACGCTGCTACGTTCCGAAACGACACAGATTGGCAATTTTGTATCGGATCGAGGCTCCTTAAACAAGGACACATATATGGAAATCCGAAGTTCTATTTTCAAATTTTTTTCGGTTGTCTAGAGCGTATCGAAATAGTTATTTCGGTTGTCTAGAGCGTATCGAAATAGTTATTTCGGTTGTTTCGGAAGTAACATCTAGACTATTCAACGATGAAAAGAGTGACGTTACAGTATTCTCTATGAAATCGTAATACACACATTTTAATCGACGAGTACAAAAATTCCGTTTTCCACACCTAATTTCGAGGGTGTGGGGAACTGGGAATAGCCCGTCCAATTGAAGTCTTTCGGCTTTCGGGTAAAAATATTGAGTCACCGACTTTGATTGAGATACCATTTTCCATACCATATTTAAAGAACTTATTTTTTGCGTTTTTGACGGCGATTTTCTGTTTTTTTAAACATAAAATTTGCTAAGAGCCATTTTTAGGGGTAGGGTCGAGTGTTCAACAATGAAACAGTCGTACACAATGAAACGGCGTACTATTTCTGTAATGCGACGTTACCAGATAGTGCAGTACGCCTCGTCCTAAAGGCCTCGTACACCCCCCGCTCCTCCCCAGTTTTCGTGCTCGCCGCTTGTGAAAGGACGTGTCTGCGGAGCTTTTTCGGTTTTTTGGTCAAAAAAGGAAGTATTTTTCTCAGTTTTATTTGTTTTTTCACGTAAATACTATAGTGATATTCATTTCCCTCAGTATTAAGTTGCTATGTACATGCATCATAGATTCACGTGGACTAGATTACCTATTAAATTGTTCGATTTTAGTAGGTTATATTTCAAGGTTATTCTAAAGCCTTCGGTGTCCAACAATGACACAATTCATAGGAGGATGTTTCATTGTGTACATTATAAGACATTACTGCTAATATACGAATTGTTGATTGTAAGATGTTATTACCTGTTGAATTACCTAATGCCTATTTGTGATTTTGGTATTTTTGCCAATATAAATCTATATTAATAACCGCGTTTCATTGTTGGACACGGTTGATTCAGGTAACGAGTCGTATTACCTCGTATTTGTGATTTTTGTAGTTTTGAGACTGATTAAACTTTAAGTCGGTATGTTTCTAAAGAATTTTAGACATTATGGCCTAAAATATGGGTAACTGTTGACTGTAAATCGTTATTTATTGTTATAAGTAACTAGATTTTTGTTGTTGTGCGACTGACAAAACTTTAATATTGTTAAATAAAATAATTATAAGACATTATTGATAACATACGAATTGTTGATTCCAAGACGTTATTGACTGTTAAATTAGCTAATGCCTATTTGTGATTTTTGTATTTTTGCCAATATAAGTGAATAATCATAACCGCGTTTCATTGTTGGACACAAGGCGTGTCATTGTGTACATATGGGTGTACACAATGAAACAATTCTCATATTTTTTTAAATCCTTATTATTAGTAATATGTCTGCGTTTTTAAGGAAACAATTAATGTCACATTACACCTACTTAAATAGACTACCTTCCTCTTAAAAACGGAATCCATGTTTGCAAAAATGAGAGAAATATGAGACTCTGAATTTTTGGTGTTCCATTGTTGAACACTGCACCCTAACCAATTGTGGTATAAGAACCCCTTCCATGGGCTTATAAAACCGCTTGCAAAAGGGTAACCTGTTGAAGGGGTTATCCTTTCGACGTTTGGGCGATTTGGCATCGTTATCCCAAAACATAAAAGTCGATATTGCAGAGTGAATATTGATGATTTTCCAAGATGTAATATTATTACAAGTTTCAAAAAAATATTAAATGAAGTTTTGAAAAATAAACTATCTACTAAATAACATTTCCAGAAATTTTTAACTGATGTTACATTAAACGTTATTACTAGGCATCGGAGTTCTTGTCGCACGGTAAGACTAATATAGCAAGCTATGGAGTCGTCATTTGCCATACCTAAATCTAAACTCTTACTCATATTCATACTCATTTATTTATTTAATTATTTAGTTTTTTTTTTATAATCAAGGACAACAACGTTGACGAGTTTAGAAACTATTATTTAATGTTATATTTGGAAAATAAATAGGTATTACAATAAAAAATAATTACCATTTTTATACTGATTTAATTACGAAAATTTATAAACAAACAAAACATACATTAAAACACGGCAGAAGTGAATGTTTTAGTTCACACTAGTGGCGAATTACCTATTCGCAGGTGTATAGTTCAAGTTATGAATTTATAATCTAATAGGTTTTTTTTTAACTTGACTGAGATAAACAAACATACACGACCGACCGCTACAGAGGCATTTTAAGATAAATTAAATCACAATTACAGTCATTTGGTTCGAAAAATAGTGGTTACCTGGAAAGTTTTACGGAAGTTTGAAAATTGGTCATTCTTTCCGAATTTCGATTTTTGCCGCGTGTATAATTGCATCACTTTGCATTTTTCCATCTACACTCAATATCTTTGTACATCTTTACTCGAATTTAAAAATTGTAGTACCAAATGAAAGCTGATAATGTAACGCAATAGAAAATACATTATTTCAATGTAATATCAAGTCCTAAGCCTGAAATATGCACTGAATACAGAAAATGGTGAAAAAACGCTTCAAAAAGGGATTAGGAAAACTAAGAATGATAAGCCTTGTATTTACTAAAGGTATTTATTACAAAAAAAATATTATACATCAGTATTTGGTATTCCCTCCCCTAGCCCTCCTCCCACAATCTAATCGATTTTTCATTGATTTTATCATGGTTTTCACGTAATCTTGCGGGACGGCTTCCCGCTCCTCCACCAAAACTTGCTTTAGCTCCTCCATATGAGACGGGGCAGGATTCCGCTGCCAAACCCTCCTTTTCAGGAAGTCCCACATGTGCTCAATGAGGTTTAGGTCCGGGCTCATCGCTGGCCAGTCTATGGCGTCGATGCCCACCTCGCGAAGGTAGGCTGTGGTGGCCCTTGCGGTATGACAAGGGGCATTATCCTGCATCAGGATAAACCCCTTATCAAACATACCTGCGTAAGGGACGACAAGCTCCTCCAGGATGTCGGTGATGTACTTGGCAGCGTTCAAACCACCGCCACGGCCTCCACCAGGCACGAAAACCAGCTCCGTTCACCCATCGTAGGAAATGCCGCCCCAGAACACGACGGAACCTTCTCCGTAGGCGACTCTTTCGGAGATGCAACATTGAGCAAATCGCTCTCCCGGTCTTGTGTACACTCGTCCCTTTCTACCGCAGCCGTTCAGGCACATCCTTCAGTCGTCTGAGAAGAGGACTGAGGTCCACTGCTCAATTGTCCAGTTTTGGTGATTTTGAGCAAACTGACGACGTGCTTCTCGGTGCCGAGGCAGCAATTTGGGCCCCGTCGCAGACCTTTTTGGGGTCAGGTTGGCTGTCTTTAGTCTTCTCCTTACTGTCCACTCGCTGACTGCAACTCCTCTTACTTCTTCGAGCTGCTGTTCGACAGCAACAGCTGTCTGGTGACGATCTCGTAGAGTTGTTGTCACGATGAACCGATCGTCCCTCTCCGAAGTGCACCTTTTCCGGCCAGTTCTTGGCCTTGAATTAAAGGCCCCAGTCTGTCTGAATCTCCGGTAGACTCTACAAACTGTAGACTGAACCAAATTCAGCTCTTCAGCTACTAAACGTTGACTGCGGCCCTCTCGCAGTAGGCGAATGATGACGGCGACTTGAACAGCAGTGGTGTCCATTTTTCCAGGTCTTCTCGATGGGATAATATGTGGAGATGTGTACCGGTCGACTTTTGATAAGTGACTGATAATCCCCCCCACCTCTAACCCTGTTTTATAGCCGTCTAAGGGAGCACGACTTGTGCATTCGGTGAGGAGTAATCTGCCACGAACCAGAAAAATGACCGTTATTTGTAAAATACTACATCGATTTCCAAGTTTCTTAACTTTTTAGAAAGCTTAAATTTCAAGAGACTTTAATACATTTAAATATTTCACAAAGATAATACCGTTTACAAAGATATTGAGTGTACATGGAAAAATGCAAAGTGATGCAATTATTTTGCTCGCGAGTGTAGTGCGTTCTGTTAGGTGAAACATAGTTCACTATATGATACCAGCACCACATTTTAGTATGTTGTTCAACATGTTGTTTTATCATAAAACCGTCGGGACCCCATCTGTAAAGTACATGGATCCGGATATCGCTGCTTAAATACAAAAGCGCCTCAAAACAAAAACAGATATATATAAGACCCGATTCTACAGTGGCCTCTAAACTTCCTAATTTTATTTAGGTGTCGCTAAAACACTTTGCTATTCTATGAGCAGCTGTCATAATCAAATGACAGCGCTAATTTGAATCTGACGCTTTTTATTTTAGGCGGTCTATTCAATTTAGTTTCGCTGCCAAAATGCTCTTCTAGACTAAGGTCTTTGTTAGACACGTCATTTTTACGCGAAAACACAGAAACGTCAAACTTAATGGACGAATTTTAGCGGCGAATAAAATAATCCCGTTTATAATTTGTTTACGTGAAGTCAAGGAATATTCTAATTTTTCATTTTCTATTCGAAATTACATTGTGAAATGGATGAAGAATTCTATGGCGGCCGACGAGAGGGAGCATGGCGACGGTGAAAAACTAAAGTTTAAAGAGGTTGTGTGATGCATCCCACCTATTCGACTGATCGATAAACTCGCGGAACATGGGCATACACGTGGTCGATACTTTGAGCACAGGATTGTTAGTGGGTACGGTGCCCCAACACTTAAAGGTTCTAAGTGCAAGTGACGAGAATAGAAAAAGAGAGGGCCATGCAAGGGTTCCAGGGTATGTTTTGAATCCATACTGATATTATAATTAATATATTATTACCATTCGAAAGTGTGTCTGTCCGTCTGACCTCATCACGCTTAAACCGCGGAACCGATTTAGGTGAAATTTGGTGCAAAGATAGTTTGAATCCTGGGAAAGGACATAGGATAGTATTTTTTCCCGAAATTCATCCCCTAAGGGGGTGAAATAGACTGAAAATTTGTATGGAGTTACGATATTAACGAGTTCGGGGCAGTCGGAGTCGCGGGCAGAAGCTACTACCCTATACATTGGGTGCGATGGATCACATTCCGATACACAAACACTTAACCATTTCCGCGAACTCATTTTTCTTTTTTACACTAGGTATATCTTTTTATGGCGGCCCACCAAGTGATTTCGCCGTCAAAAACTTGTTACTAAACAAACTGAAAAGAAAAGAACACAAACTTAAAATCGGGACAAACCACAAACAACTTGCATTTTTAATCTTTAAAATGTTGCCGATTTAAATATGATACATTCTTTTTACCTGACATAAAATGTGAACAAAAGTATTAAAGATAGTATTAAAAATAAATAATACAATAAACGGATTTAAATATTAAAATATAATAGACAATGTAAAAAAAACACGATTTCTCTCTTTTTTTATAGATTCACTTTCAACTCAACTTGGAAGTTTTAGATTACGGATAAAATCATGCTAATTTTAGTTAGCTTGACATTCTGGAATAGCACTTGTTAAATCTACCGTCTAAACTATATCTAAAAATTAGACAATTTAGTTTTAGGCTATTTAAGGGATGTGCACGTAGTATAGTCCATAGTTTGATTTAAAACTCAAAGTATATAGCATTTCGAATTTAAATGCAACACGAATGATTTGTGGCTCTTTAGTATTTAAGCAACGATATATGAAGTCAACAAAATGGCGACCGTTGTATTTTGAAAATTGTGAATAATTCTGATTCTATGAACATGTGTGGGGTGTCAAATGAACGAAAATTAAATGTTCTATAATGCTAAAATACATCACATTAGCGGCCGTTTCCTCGTGGTCCTACTATTTTTGTCCTACTGACTTTCGACGGAGCCCCGCCCGAGGGCGGAGCTCCTGCTTCTAAGTGGTTTTGCCCTTCGGGCATCTGAAGCTACCTAACGAACCTAACCTACCTACTTTTACAACCATAATTAGTATTTAGTGATCAAATCTAGGTTCACTTTTTGACTAGTAGGACAAATTAGTAGGACCACGAGGAAGTATGCACATTAAATTAGCTGAGTAGTACAGTTACGGAAGTGTACTAAAATAATTATATAAAAAATATACTTACAAAAACTCACTATTTTTGTTTACAGCCTCGGAAGTATACACTATATACGAGTACTAAAATGATGTAGATATTCTAAAGTACCTAAAAATATAAGGAGATACCTTCTCCCTAATGAAATGATATCTGGTTGAATGTACCTATCCAATTATCACTACATAGTGTAAAACAAAGTTGCTTCCCGCTGTCTGTCCGTCCCTATGTATGTAAGATCTACATCTTTAAACGTACGCAACGGATTTTGACGGTTTTTTTCAATAGATAGAGTGGTTCAATAAAAAGGTTTATATTTATATAAAACATGCATAATATAATTTATATAGTAGAGTAACACTGATGATTTTAAAGGTTTCTAATGTGAAGTCGTAAATAAACAAAAATGTTTGCGCTTACATTGCAAACGCTGGCTGAATTCTACGAGATAGATCAAAATAATGTAAACTACAGTATTGTACACCTTAAAAAGGTCCATCTCTTAGGGATAACCCACAATAACCATTTTTTATCCTTTACTTTTTACGAGAAATAATGGCTTATTTACGTAGCGATTTTAAGCAATACAGCATTCATCCTTATCCAATAAAGTACCTTAAATAAATTTTACATTTAATATACAACAATATGGCCCTTTACAGCATGTTATTTAAATGAATGTTTTCGAAGATATTACAGATTTAAAATGCAGGGACGTAGCGCTTGTTACCAGCCGGGGGGCTAGCAAGGAAAATAAGAATCAATACATAGTATATAAAATGATGTCGTAGCGCTTGTTACCAGCCGGGGGGCTAGCGAGGAAAATAAGAATCAATACATAGTATATAAAATGATGTCGTAGCGCTTGTTACCAGCCGGGGGGCTAGCGAGGAAAATAAGAATCAATACATAGTATATAAAATTGATGTCGTAGCGCTTGTTACCAGCCGGGGGGCTAGCGAGGAAAATAAGAATCAATACATAGTATATAAAATGATGTCGTAGCGCTTGTTACCAGCCGGGGGGCTAGCGAGGAAAATAAGAATCAATACATAGTATATAAAATGATGTCGTAGCGCTTGTTACCAGCCGGGGGGCTAGCGAGGAAAATAAGAATCAATATATAGTATATAAAATGAAGTCGCCCTCCGCGTCTGTCGGTCTGTATTCCCGCTGACTCCTCCTAAACCACGCAACGGATTCGGTGTGATTAGTTTTTACTGTCATTTAGAGAATTTATTCCGGGTGGTTTTTATGTATATTTCATGGGCGCCTGTCGTTTCCCATAACGTTTTTTGTCCTAAAAATGTTTGGCCGAGAATGTTTGGCATACTGTTGAATGGCATACTACTCGTTTGTCCTAATAATTTTTGCGCATACTCATTTAACGCCCTAAAGCATGTTTTCCCTAATATTGATAACTCTAAAGTCTAATTACCTAAAGCATAATATTCCTAACATGAATTGTCCTAATAATTATTTTGCCTATTATTAAACTGGCTACAATTACAGCACCTAAACTAAACTATGGTAGGCGTGAAGTCAGAATCGTTACGTATTCTACCTTCAGGCAGGTCAGATTTCGGTTAGGTTAGGTACGACGACGAGCGAAGCGAGGAGGAGTGTTAGGTAGAACTGTGACCCTAACGAGCGAGCGAAACGCCAGAACCAACAAGTTTGACAAGGTTAGGTTTGTAAATAAAACATTTTTTTATTATAATCAGAAGTAGGTTTTTTTATTAGTACTATTAATAGGATTACATCAAAGTAGGTAATATTATTGGCTATTGCCATCAGGTAGTCAATTTTTTTATCGTAGATGGCTTTATTTGATACAACATTGTTCGTTCGGTCACTTGCCGTGATATATTTACGTTTTTTAGCCGGCAGAGGCGCTCCACATATCAGTTTCTGAATTTCCGCGTGTATGAATTTCATTTCTGTGATCAAATGTGATTGCCCAATAATATTTGGATACCGTTATGCCCCATGATTCTGCACTGTTTTGAGTTCGGGGTATATTGTGAACGTTCAGCTCGTGTGTGCTCCAAAAACTTGCATTGTATTTCGGGGGTGAAGTGCTTGATCCCCAGACATAATTGATGTTAAACCACTCAGCCACTTTTTTTGCTTCAGGTGATATATTTGTGACATACTCGTCAAAATACAATGGAATTTCATCTGGTGTGAGATAAGCCAGTGCGAGTAAACATTTAATTTCCAATACGAATATGATGCTTTTTCCGTACAACGTTTGGTAACCCGCTTTTTGCACTTGCCGGCCCAAGTGGAAATAGAAACCTTTAATCACAACATTTTGAAAATACTTCTTTGCAGATATATTCGGTGCTTTTTCAAAGTCCATAATTATTAACCTGGGTGATAAAACAATACCGATGGATTCACAATAGTTTATCAGAAACTTAAACGCAGCAGTATAAGTAGGTATATCTTTATTTGTACACAGCATAACCACCATTGCGACAGGCAAATAAGTATAGTGCGAATCGTGCATTTACTATTGCGATTTTGCTAGGCGTCAACTTTTAACTCTGGTTGCTAAAAAGATTTATGCTTAATGACATGTAGTCAAAACAATTTTAGCACATTAAATATTAGGAATATTACAATTATGCACATCAATAATTCGACAGTTGAATCTTAGCCACATCAAACGATAGGACAAATAATATTTAGGACAAACGATAATAGGGGCAACAATTTCGGACAATCAAAAATATGCGGATCAAAGTGTATGCCACACGTTACACAAAAGACGTTATGCGACACAACGATAGGACTAATAATTGTATGCCATTCGATATAGACCCATATTTCATTCTTATTAAGTTTGAATATAGTTGTGAAAACTCAATGTTTTAAGCTTATAAAATAATGTACTGAAGAATTGCAGTTCTTTAAAAAACCTAAAACTAGGTGCGCGATGGCAAATGTCTATCTCCTAACATTAACACCCGTATTTATAGTCAAGAAAAGTAATTACTTCAGTAATAGCAATGTCAAAAGTCATATAAAAATCATTACTTTAGTCATTACTTTTAGTCAAGTAATTACTTTTCTTGACTATAAATACGGGTGTTACTCACAGTAACCTTTAAAACTTTATTTAAAAATATTATATAAAAACGACGCTATTTTCTCCGATTCAGTATTTTGTACGGTGCAGTAAAAAAAATTTAGCGATCAGGCGTACACCAGAATTCTCCTCTTACTTTTTTCAGATCATTGGTACACGTATACAAGTAACATCTTTAAAAACGTTCATAATAGAGTGCACATTAATGACCGGATTGAATGTTTGACCTTTCCAATTTAAACGACTGCAATTTCCCGTAGGATTATCGTTTTGAATGACAATTAACCAGTCACAAGGTCAAACATTCAAAGTTTCGGGCTTACACCTGGGCGTTGAGTGTTTTTCGCGTGTCACTTCCAGGCATAATTTCTTTGTATTTTGCAATGAAAAGTCAGCTGTAAAAATTGTATATCTATAGGAAGATTCTGTGATAACTGGCAGTAATTATTTGAATTGAATTTTAAACTGATGAAAAACTCAATTTCACTAAAAGTGTCCGATAGGATGTCTTCGGAAAACGTAGTATAAAAAGTAATTTTTTGTACATAAACCGAAACGCTATAAATTTCAAAAAGTTCTTCACAGAACACGAAAAAAAAAGTTTTGATATGTGCACAATTATGAGCTCTTTCACATGACATTCCATTTGCTATAATGGAACCACTGTCATTTTTCAACCCCCCATTCTAGACCTCTTTTCAATTATTTAAAGAAATCAATTACATATTTTCCATAAGGGTCACCATAGAGTCATGTAGTCCAAGTGTGCGCAGTGGGTAAGTGTGCGAACACGTATTATTTCGAAAACTAAATAAGTCAAAGGCACGTGCTCCCTCCCCTCGGTGGCCGTTCTGACGCTGTAAGCGACGCTCCTGTGTCTCCGGCCGCAGACGCGCCATTTTGCCTACAGCGGTAAGTAAAGTTTTTTTACTAAGAATAATTCAAAATTTTGTGATTTTCAACGTTTCTTGCATTTACTTAATTGAACATGTTTAGGTTGTTAAATGATGGTTGTAGTGGAACCCACGATGATAGATAAATCGGGAGTTACTCGAGCGTCATAGAGACCTATTAGGTTGCGAAGCTTAGATGAAAAAAAAGAAAAAAAAGTCATATAATATATACCTTTTCATCGGTGGGGGAAGGGGAAGATTCACAAAAAAGTTTAAAAAAAACTGTTGCATGGACATACTCGAGCGCGTCAGATATTGATTATCACCCATGTCCTACGTATTTTTAAAACTTTACGTATGTTAATCTGATTGTTTCCATGATGGGAGCGATAGTACGTAAGTTAGAAATTTAAAAAAAAATTGATCCAGCGCGTCAGATTCGCTGGAGTAAATCCCGAAATGCATAAATTGTGTACTTATTACTTTATTTCAGAAAGAAGTAAATACATGGCTCGGATCAAAAATGCCGCAAAACTATAAAAGAAAAGTTGATAAATTATAAAATAATTATTAAATACAAGAAATAAAAATAAAATTGTTATCCGAAAATTCCGCGTCCGTAAAGTATATAAATCATTTGTTGGTCAATGCATTCATTTCTATAACAAATTACCTGACGAAGCTTTAACATTACCCTTTCCAGCACTTAAAAATTACTTAAAAAAGTCGTTAATATCTAAAGCGTACTATAGGGTCGAGGACTATCTAACAGATAAAAATGCTTGGCCTAAACCCGAAACTTAGTCATTCATAATTTGTAAAATTGCAAAGTTGTTTGTCTAGGGGACACCGTTGATGTGGGAAAGCATATCAAACTTTTATTTGGTTGTCCTGTGGTTTTTTTTTTCTCCTCTCTTCCCCCCCCCCCCCCTCCTTTGTCTCTCTCGTAATATTTTTGACATGTTTTCCTGCTGAACTACGCATGCTATTTGATATTATATTTAATTTAATATTTATTGCTTTATATAATGCTAGATTAAGTAGTACCATTGTAACATTGTTTAAAAAATGACTGACTGCTGAGTTTCTTGCGGCGTTTCTTCTCGGCAGTGGTCTCCTCTTGGGAAGCGCTGGTAGATTCATGACGTGTAAAAGTGCCCGTGCGGCCTACTTACTGAATAAATATCTTTTATCTTTATCTTTTATTAATATCCATAATTGCTACTGATAGTCCTTACAAAGGAGAATTAGAGCAGAAGAAAAAAGAAGAAGGGGACAAAATAGCGAAGAAAAGGCCACGTTTAAATTTTTATCTAGAAACTACTAAGACTGGTAAGAAAAATACTATAATTGATAAAAACAAAGCTAAGAATATAGAAAATAAGACTAAGAATGTAAAGACTGCTAAGAAGAAGACTAAAACCTATAAGTAAGGCAGAAAAAAAAGAAAATTAGTATTACTGTCCCTTATACAATGAAAAATATGAAAATCCGCCGAAGATTGGATTCAATGTAGCGTTTGCAAAAAATGGTGTCACGAACAGTACACCAGCTTAGACCGTGGAAATTTCATACGTGATCAATGCAGGGCCATTCCATATGATTTCAACAAATCGAGTGTGCCGCATGACATTTGGTTTGAATAAAAAAAATTGAGGATATACTTTATGGTGACAGAAGTGCTGAACCACCACCATTTTTTTTAATATTTTTATTTCCGAGTTTTACCCATTCGAAGTAAATAGTGGGGTCAAATTCCTGCTTGTATGTATACAGGGTGTTAGGTAGAGCGTTGTCAAAAAGAAACAGGCGAGTAGAAGAGACCATTAGCTATCCATTTCAGGTACTTTAACCCTTAATTTGTCTAAGGGCTATTTAATACCGTTTTTTTTATAATTTTATTACAAGACACCGAAATTCGACCTTTAAACCCCGAAAAAAAAGGAACTACTTGGTTTATTGACAAAATTTTAATTTTGATAGATTGTTAAATGTTGTGGTGTTCAAATAAAACTGTTACAGGAAGCGTAAAGCTACTTTAAAAAATAATGGGGGCTTCCAAAGTTTCAGAAACCGATAAAGAAATCTTTCAACCTCAACTTTACAATGAAATTAAAAAAAAACCAAAGTGATTACAATTCTCCCAATTTCCTAAAAACATCTCCTGTTTACGCCAATTCTAATGGTATGCCACATGCATAACAAAACTCTTAATAATTCGAGTTATTGGCTAATAACTTGTTGAATGTGGCGAATTCGATGTTTGAGAAAATTTACATCTCTGTTCATTTACCACGTCTTACGCAGTTAGAAAGTGTTTTCCTCTAACATCCTTCTAACATATGGAAGATAAGGTTAGGTTAGGTTAGGTTAGGTTAGGTTAGTAATTTATTTAAATTTTATTAGTAAAAATCTGAGGATATTGACTCAGGATCCCCAAAATGGTTTTTATGTCTGGGGACATGCAAAGAATTTGGTTTATGCCACCGAAGTCAGAAGCCGAGATCATTTAATTGAGAAAATTTAACATGCTTTTCAAGTGATGAAAGAAGAAATGCAACTAAAAACGACGACAGTCGAAATACGGAAGAGATATCGTGCCTGTATTGGTCAAAATGGTCATAAATTTGAGCAATTGTAGTAAAAAAAAAAAATGTGTTGTGACTATGAATTAGAAAAGTTACCATTTTGGGGATCCTGAGTCAATATCCTCAGATTTTTACTAATAAAATTTAAATAAATTACTAACCTAACCTAACCTAACCTAACCTTATCTTCCATATGTTAGAAGGATGTTAAAACACTATCTAACTGCGTAAGACGTGGTAAATGAACAAAGAAGTAAATTTTCTCAAACATCGAATTCGCCACATTCAACAAGTTATTAGCAAATAACTCGAATTATTAAGAGTTTTGTTATGCATGTGGCATACCATTAGAATTGGCGTGAACAGGAGATGTTTTTAGGAAATTGGAAGAATTGTAATCACTTTGTTTTTTTTTTAATTTCATTGTAAAGTTGAGGTTGAAAGATTTCTTTATCGGTTTCTGAAACTTTGGGAGCCCCCATTATTTTTTAAAGTAGCTTTACGCTTCCTGTAACAAATTTATTTGAACACCACAACATTTAACAATCTATAAAAATTAAAATTTTGTCAATACACCAAGTAGTTCCTTTTTTTTCGGGGTTTAAAGGTCGAATTTCGGTGTCTTGTAATACAATTATAAAAAAAACGGTATTAAATAGCCCTTAGACAAATTAAGGGTTAAAGTACCTGAAATGGATAGCTAATGGTCTCTTCTACTCGCCTGTTTCTTTTTGACAACGCTCTACCTAACACCCTGTATAATACGCTCTAACTTTTTTTTTTTAAGATAACGAAATAATTGTTGCTGTGTTTGATTAGGTAAGTAATGTGGATGTCATACTGTATGAAAAAAGTTATCTAAATTAACTACAAAAAAAATGGTGTCCATTTGAAACGTTCAGGTAACTGGTAATTTTTTGCAATTTTAATTATTTTTTTTTGTAGTTTAAGGATAATTTTTTTTCAGAAATATAAAGTACTAGTTTTGTTCATTCTGTTAAATAAATATTATCGTTTTAGAATTATAATTCAAACAGAAAATAGTAGTGAAAATTTAGAATTTCGAAAAATGCTTATGTTTTGACCCCCAAAAAACCCATGTGGAAGAACAATTAAAAATTTGAATTTATTCAGAAAATATAGTCCATGTCTTAATTTATATATTTAGAGTTAGTTTTATTTAATTTTAGTTTTCTTTTTCAGTTATTGTGTTTTGTTGTATTTTTTTATGTTATTATTGTTGAATAAAATATAATTTTATTGGTCCATGTCTTTGTTAATTAGATTCAGTTTAAAAAGTTTTGTTATTTTCCCTATTTTTGGATATAATAATATGTTTTTTTTAAACTGCTTATCTCGTGAATTTTCTCTCATTGTTTTTATATATGCAGATTAAAATATTTATGACTATAACTTTTAAATGTATGGTAATCAATTACCATACACTGAAAAATCAATAAATAAGAGCCAGACGGTTCAAATTTACTAAATATATTTAATAATACGAACGTGTATTTTTTATGGTTCTCATATTTTTATCGTTCTGATAAGTACAACTCAGTTACATCGACTTCTGATTTTGAGACGAAAAAGAACTTGATTCCAAGAATTTTGTTTACACAAAACTCGTACATAGCTTCAGGGGATAACATGTTATCACTACCTGTGGTGCGTTGCAGACTAGCCTTTCTTACCAACCGCTTAATAGTGCCGCCAGCACATCACAGGGGGATTTGCCGTGAGAGGTGGCAAAAAAGTTCCACTCTGCTTTTAGCCCGAAGTCATCATAATGTTAATGATGACGCAAGTTTACAAAATTATTTTTGTTCTTGTATTGTGCAGCTGCACCATCACTAAAATAATGTATAATTTCCAATTTTTCATATTCTTGTTTTAGATATGTAAGGAAAATCTTTTGGAAAGCGAAAAATGATACGGTGTTATGGGTTAAACGATCGCTGATATGATAATACAAAATGTTCTACATTGGACAACGTTATCTTTTTTATAGTAAATAACGAATGGATGCAACGTGGCTTGATCGTTTGTCCGGTGAAATGATTGCACTTCGTCTTGTACCAAAAAAGTTAAATTTTCCGAGAAATCTCCTAAAACTATGCACTCGGCGTCATTTTGCAATTTTTCTTTTAAAGTCTTCAAATATTCAGATTGCTTCTTTGTTATGTAATGATGATGTTTCATTTTTTATAATTGATCTTTTAAATCTTCTTTAAATTCTTCTACTGTTTTGATAACTGTAAGTAAATGGCATCTATCAGTCGATGCCCATTGAGAGTACGTTATGGAAGATATAAGCTCAACATCTTCACTTATTTGAGTATCCAAGTTTTCAACCCCTGGACAATCCGTAGCATGCAATTTTCGTTACATATATCGCACACAATATTTTTTAGTAAGTCTTGGTACGTTAACTTCGTCTTTATAGCCGATAATATTAATTTGATGTTTTGATGCATGAGACAAACACACACTGAATGTGTCCCGCTAGCACCTGCTAGTATGCAGTTTTTAGGCCGCAATGAACAAAATGATGAAAAACCAATGTTAACGCCTCACAGAGTGAGATTATGCCTTAGTTGCGGACATGTGTTTTTATGATTTCATTTGATGAATATGATTAAATAATACAATTTTGGGGAAGAAACTATATTTCTATTTCGCTTAGTTTTTGAGTAATTTAAGTTTTTGTGATTTTAGTGGAAAACTGATTTTTAACTTTCGCTCCTAAAACAAACATTAAGTCCATGTGAAATATTTACAACAAAATGTGCCATAGTACCATCTAACAATATGCAAAAGAAAGAACGTGTAGGTACTATATCTATGAAGTAATTTAGTTATTTATGTTTTTTAGAAAATCATTTTTTTCTCCTTTGTCTTTATGTTTGAGCAATGTTTTTAGCTTTAGGTAAATGCACACTATAATGATTAACAATACAAAAAAATATCACATGCTCAAATAGCAGGACTTCGGAGATATTTCATTTCAAAGGATTTACTAAATTTCTATGGGAATAGAGTTGTCACATCAGAGTTAAACATTATATGCAGATTTTCGATATTTTTTTCCTGTGCTATTAGTGTCTTTTAATAGTAACTTTATTATTATAAATCTTAACAAACTGAATAAAGAGGAAGGTTCAAATTTTGAACGTATTCGTATATACTTAATTTGACGGCCGGTTAGTTGGTTAAGTGCATAACAGTCATGATGTATTCAACTACTACTACTATTAATCCACGAAGTTTCGGATAAATTGGTTGGCGTCTCTGGCGATCCCAGGGCCGGGTCTTTTTTTGCCCAACGGCTTAGCCTGGCCGTGCAGCGGGGTAATGCTGCAAGCATTTTAGGGACGCTGCCCCGAGCGGGAGATTTGCAGGGTTTTGATATGTTTTAGTTATCAGTTTTATTTATTTTTTAATTTCCTTGTATGTTTTTTATAATAATCATTAAAATAAGTTCTTCATCTAGCAAAGCCAGGAAGTACAAGTTAGTAACTAGGATTTCATCCGCTACGGAAAATAAATCTCAGTAATCGTGTTTTACTATGTATTTATGTGTATGTAAGTATGTAAAAGCCTTATTGAATTTACTGTGGGTGTAATGTCGATGTGCAACGCTGTGAAATTTGTTTAATTAACTAGTGGAACAAAGGGTTTTCTGCCGACAAGGTAATATTATGTTCGTCTGGGTGCAATGTAGTATCATTATTACTATAATGATAAACTACATTTTCAATTGACGGTTTTAACAGAGACGTGACTTTTTCGGGAAGAATCAAAGCCTTATTTTTTTTTGGGAGTTTTGAGCGAAATATATGGATCGGAAGACTCCAATGCGCGGAGTTGTTTTTTTATACATAGGAACGATTGTAGGGTACTACATAGTGTTCAGGACAGTATTGGTTCGCTCAGTGACATTCAGATCTAAGGCTCGACATTCTTTTCCTCTGGTCTGAGCCGTTTTTTCTAATATTTCTAATATTTCTAAAAGTTCCAGACGTGTCAGATTTTTTGGTATCGTCAATCCTTCATCTCCTAGTATATTGATTGATACGCCCGGAGGTTGAAGCGTACCAACATTTGCCACTCGCTGACCAGCAGGAGGGTTGGCGCCCTCATGCCCCCCTAGCATTAAGTCCCCCGGTCTAGGCCCGGAAGGACATCCCCCAGCAGATTAGGTCAGTTCCTGCTGAGGCAAAGTAGCGCCATGGGTCTTTGCCGGCTCCATGACGCCCACCCCCACTTCTCCAGAAATCACGTATAGATATTGGGTTTAAGCTTTAGCTTGACGAGGGCGGACCCCTTCCCAATATCCCGTGATTTCCTTCATCGAAAATACAACATAAAAATGTTGAATGGCGCTCGACCTTCTATACATTTAGTAAGTATTATTAAGGAGACTTAACATTAAGGAGACTTGACCTCCTTCTGAGACGTCCTTCCCAGGGATCTATTGGATGGATTCTCCACACTTAATTTCATTTAAATCACTTCAGCGGCTTCAGCGTAAAAAAAATTGTATGGACAAAGCACGCTTCTTTTTTTTGAAGTCGGTAAATAATAGCTTTATTTTAATATCAAATCAGCTTATTGTGATTTATTTATGACTGCCAACATTTAAAAATCTCATACTATTTAAATATAAAAAATCTAAAGTTCGAAAAATATTAATTAGGTATTTATGTGATAACCCTAGCCGAGGGAATTTGACCAATCTGTAACTCGAAAGTCCTGCACTATTTTTGCACGATTTTTTTTTGGAGAAGACTTGACATTACAATAATATTATTAGACTTTCAAAATATTGCTCCAATATGGTACAGTTGGCTAAAATAAATAAAAATGCGGAATTTGACTAATTTGCATTTTTTGCGGCCTGTAATCTAAATTTTTTATTTATTTTAAAAACAGGTCATAATCAATTTTAAATGTTAACATAATTTACTAAGCTCATAGCTAACAAGGGAATTGGAAATGAGATATCGAGGTTCTATGGTTTCCATAGAGATTTCCAAAGATTCTTATTAACTTCATAATCAAGCGAAATAGAAATATAGTTTCTTCCCCAAAGTTGTATTATTTAATCATATTCATCAAATGAAATCATAAAAACACATGTCCGCAACTAAGGCATAATCTCACACTGTGCGCCTGTATTCAATTCCTTGAATTTAATGAAAATTTCTTTTAAGTTCAATAAAACCAAACGTTTCTGCTGTTTGGATTTATTTCCTTCTTTATCACGGACAGTTATGCAATCTTTTTGACCGGGCATTATTCTGCTAATATCATCACATCATCCTCATAAAAATCTATCACAGCTTTTATAGTTTCATCTGAAATTTTTTTTGCATTTTTCTTATTTTCATGTTTTGGGAGCACTCAATTTGAATTTAACTGTAGTCAGTATGTCATTAGAAAGGCAAAACAAATGCGTGAACTGCATGTCACGCATTTGTTTTGCCTTTCTAATGACATACTGACTACAGTTAAATTCAAATTGAATTTTAGCAATACTCCAATCCCTGGGTAATGAGGTCAAAATTTGGTACTTTTCCTTTTTAAGGTCATAATTTGGTACTTTTGACCCCAAATTCAAATTATTGTCATTAACCATCTGTTCTGTCTCCTCTGAATTAGTTTCGTCAACACCAAAAGCATTCATTAAGTTGCGGCGTACTGACTTTGCTATTTCAGTAGTTTTTTCATCAATTTTCCTTTTTCTTCGTGATAATGGAATTTTTGTTAAAGAAGAAACGGGAGGTTCCTTTAAAATGCTACATACTTCATTAACTAATTGGATTCTTATCCAATCCGGTTGAAATAGTGGTTGTTGATCAAGACTAACAGGCATCGTCTCCTCAACAGACATGCAATTATTTTGAGCGGCGGATTTCTTACTTATCAAATCATAACATCGGGTACACATAGCAAAGCCTGGTATAAGGTTCATTTCTTCATGGTCTTGGCAGAAAGATAAGGTTATTTCCCGTGACGATTTATTTATAGTCTTTTTATGAATTTTCAATGGATCGCAACATTTAACGCCAAATCGCGGGTAAAATTTATCTATGTACTTTTTGTAGTGGTACTGACATATAGTGTTCATGATTGTAATACCTGTGCGTTTAATAAGAAGATTTACGTCTGTTTCACTTATTTCACTTATTGTTTTGAGCCATGATGAACGCGAAAAAGTCGTTTTATGACAATCTTCTCCTTCAAACATTCCATCCGAACAAGACTCCATTGTCGAAATAACTGAATTTCGAAGATGACAATTCAATAAAAAGGCAACTTCTTATCAACTAGTGGTATATAACGAACAATAACTATACATGAAAACAGGTTAAATAACACAAGCACTTCCTACAAAGAGTTTGCACCGCTTCATTATCTCCTAAGTACGGTCTCCTATTAGTGCAGTCATTGAAGCATTATTGCTCCGAATTTTTTTACTGTGAACCGAATTGCATACAATTTTGGAATTAGGTTCATCTTACCCTTAACTTCAAAAGTGAAAATGATTTGAACTCCGCAACCACCCTGGGGGTGGTTGCCACCACTTCTCGGGGGTGTTTGTTTTTTTCTTCAAAATCTCGGATATCTCGGATATCGATAGAAGGCCTAAGTTTAAACAAAAAAACGTCTATAAAGTTTTTCGAAAAATCCAATACTTTTCAAGTTATTGGCAATTGAAAATTCGCAATTTTTTCACGTTTTTCATCGGTTTTTTGCAAATATCTCTAAAAATAAGTATACGTTTTATCGAAAATTTTATAAAAAACAAAATTGTAGCAGGTAAAAAAATTAACAATTTGGTTTTTTATAAAGTATTCTAAGTGCAATATTAAGCTAGATATTAAAGATCAAAGCCGTTTTTATATTGTCTGAAATTTAATCGATGTGGTCAATGCCATCTAGCGGCGAGCAGATGCATTTTATGCATTCTAATAAAAAAGGGTTTTGTAGTGCTTGAAATAAGCTTTAAAATGAGCACTATTAAAAGTCTTTTGCACGTAAAATAAGTGAGCTGTATTGCAAATAAGAGGAGCATCTAATGTTTATCCTTTAAAATCAATGGGTTTCATAAGTGCCATTTCCACCAAAATTAAAATTAATCGTATTCCGCCTAGAATTAACTTTATTATGAAGAGTTTGATAGATTGTATCAGTTTGGCTGCTTCAGGACACATATTTTTCAAAAAAGTCACGATTAAAAAAAAACAAAAAATTTCAAATTCTTAAAACACCCACCTTTTTTTCATAATATCTCAAAAATGACGACAGATACGTATATAAGTGTAGGAATAAAAAATTTAGGTATTTTTCTGACAAGCAATTTGGTTTTTTTGTTTTTTCTGTTAAACTAAAAATGACGGAGATATGATTGTTTAAAGAGCGCGTGGCAGCGCAATCACAGCCTCTCTTAAGCCCTTTAACCCTTCACCGTTTTAGAAAAAGGTTTTTTACTATGTATTGCAATAAAGGATGTTGTAGCTCTCTTAATTACCTTTACAATGGTTTTTTATAAATTGTGATAGCATGAAAATTGAAGGAGTTATGGTCCAAAAACTTATGTTACTAACTTATATACGTAAAATGGTAGCAGTAATCATATATATTTACTGTTTTAATTTAGGGGTAGTTTTAAGGGTAGAAAAGCTTAAGAATATGATAATCATTTTCGAGAGTGTGGAATAATATTTAAATCCTTTTCATTTTATCAAAAAAAAAACAATTTTTTATCAAGGGGTACTTTTCAAGGGTTGAAAGGTGGTTAAAAATTTGATAATTATTATAGAGAATATAAAATATTACAAACTCTATACTTACATCTTTTTATGTCATACCAAAGTATTTTTTTGGGATTTTTTCAATTTAGGGGTTGTTTGCAAGGGTTGTAAGATTTTCAAGGGGTTGAAAATGATTTTAATATGAGGTAATTGTGTTAGAAAACCCTTTACAATTTCACCACTTACTATTAGACATGTTTTCTAGCGATAAAATGGCTCAATGTAAATTTTTCCATTAAGGGGTTGTTTACACCCCTTAAAAATAATAGGCGGAGTTCAGATCATTTTCACTTTTGAAGTTAAGGGTAAGATGAGCCTAATTCCAAAATTTCATGCAAATCGGTTCACAGTAAAAAAATTCGGAGGTAAGACCGTATTTTTCGCTTCAATGACTGCACTATATATATAACTTCGATAAGGATTATAGTAGCACCTAAAAAAATTTATTTCTTAAACGAGCAAAAATAACCAAACTTTTTAAACTGAATCTAATTAACAAAGACATGGACTATATTTTCTGAATAAATTCAAATTTTTTATTATTCTTCCACATGGGTTTTTTGGGGGTCAAACATAAGCATATTTCGAAATTCTAAATTTTCACTACTATTTTTCTGTTAGAATTATAATTCTAAAACGATAATATTTATTTTACAGAATGAACAAAACGAGTACTTTATATTTCTGAAAAAAGTTATCCCTAATATGCTTTAGGGTTTGCACAAAAATGAATTAAAATTGCAAAAAATTACCAGTTACTTGAACATTTCAAATGGACACCATTTTTTTGTAGTTAATTTAGATAACTTTTTTCATACAGTATGACATCCACATTTCTTACCTAATCAAACACAGCAACAATTATTTCGTTAACTTTCAAAAAAAATAGTTAGAGCGTATTATATACAAGCAGGAATTTGACCCCACTATTTACTTCGAATGGGTAAAACTCGGAAAAAAAAAAAAAAAATATGGTGATGGTTCAGCTCTTCTGACACCATAAAGTACCTATATCCTCATTTTTTTTTATTCAAATCAAAAGTCATGCGGCACACTTTTTAATTCAAATTTGTTGAAATCATATGGAATGGCCCTGCACTAATTCAGCATTTTAATTTTGTAGTTGATTAGGTGGTTTTTTTATAAAGTCTGTTATGAATGTTAATTACATTATGCTAGAAATATGTTTCTAGGTGAAAGTTTTTATTTTTTGTTAAATATTTGTATTTATCTAATACAATACATTGTGATTTTATCGAATTTAATATACTGAGTACGCTTACACGTACGGCTGCGCACTTCTACCCTATGTGCGGGTAAGCGTACGCATTTCGATTATGGTAGGTTTTTGTTATTTGCCAAAAACACGTGCCTTATAAGAGGTTATTTATTTTTCTTAATTATTAACACGTTCACGGACACAGGCCCAACCTCGAAATTGCGTGATACGGCACAAATAAATTCCATACAACTTTTTCTACGGCCATGGACGAACTGTCACATTTAACGTTGTTTCAAACATTGTGCCACTTTATGAAGGAATAAATATGTATGTAATGTCGTACAAAAAAATCTTACCTATTGTGGCAGCTCGTCCACAGCCGTTACGTCTACAGCCGTGATGTGCCATAACACGTGTCGTTCCCCTTTTAGAGTAGTGCATGAGGTTGAGGTTGCCCTTGAGCTTTTTTGCTGTGACACTAGCGGCTTATGTTAAAACCTAAAACGGCACAGAGTCCGTGCTTCCTATAAATGCTATGGGAAAAGGCCGGCCGTGGACGGAGTTCCGTTTTTGGTGTAATTAAAAACACCGGCCACAGCCGCAGTGCCGTTTCACGAGGGTCTCAGTTTCCGTCTCTCGACGTACTGTCCGTGAACGTGTTAATAAATAAATACTCTAAACGAATCGCAAGTTTTATTTGGATTTCATTGGCAATTTTCGATTTTATAACGATTGAAACCTTACGTGCGCACACTTGGACTACATGACTCTGCTATTTTAGATTAACTTGGGTTAATTTAACTTATATTAACCGAAGCGAAGAGAGGGCGGGTCGCTAGTTAGATTATATTTCGAAGCTTATGATTTTCATCACTACCATGACAAAATCATTTTTTTCCTCTCGTCCTGAATTTGGTACTTTTTTAGTACCGCCGCCGCTCGGCCCCAAAATCCCATAACTTCACGTAGGTACATTGGACTTCCGTGAGGTACAAAAGTATAAACTTACATTGGTGTGACCTATTTATTACCTTAGCTTCTGTTTTTAATCCTTCAAAGGATGAAAATTTAGAAATGAGCCTCGTGTTTTTATCGCAGAGCTCGCTTAAAGTCCTGATACTAATACTGTGGTGTCTGTAGCGCTGCGTGAACATTGTGAACCGTGCGCCGCGGCGGCACCGGCCGCGCGGCTGCGAGGCCGCGACCCGCGGGAGACGGTGCAGCGGTAATCGCCGGCCGGAGCGGCGGGGGCCTGCGGCGCTCGCCGGCGCGGCCGGATGCACTCTGATGATATAAATGCAAATTCAACCATTTAAACTTCCTGTTTGCTCGCACTGTGCGTCTACGCTTTGCTTTGTGATTGCGCGCTCCTTCTGTTCAGACCACCGGCAATAGGACTGGGGTTTACTATGACATCGTAAATTTATCAATTTAAGACTCAGCTCAACGTATCTTCGTTCCCAATATTCAAACTAAGGATAGATGCGGTTAGTTAAAGTAAAAAATGATACATCTTGTAGGTACGTGACAAATGTGAAAGGATCATGGGCACTTTTGTATGGAAATTGGGTGTGGCATCAACAGAATTGAATCCTTTACATTTAAAATGTAATTAGTTAAAACATCATTTCTTACTATAGCCGCAAATACCTAGATTACCGGAGAGTAAAAATATGGGCACTTGAAAACAAGATATATAGTCCATATAAACTTTAATTAGATAAAAAGTAAAGTAAAGAATTTTCTTAGAATCAGAGAGTTGTCTTGTTGTACAGAATACACAATTTTTAAGATACATTACACAACAATCGACCTCTGTGTAACTCTTTTCCGTGAAGTTCCTTAGGTTATGTTGATGATATGATAGGTATAGTGTTATAATCAAATACCCTAAACCCAGTTCTATAATATCCGTCACAATACTATATTTTCCAATGTTTCTATGGACTATATCATCAACATAATTTTGTTTTCAAGTGCCCATATTTTTGTTCTCCGGTGAGCTAGGTATTTGCGGCCATATTAAGAAATTACGGTTTAACAAATTCCTTTTTAATGATATAGGTTTAAATTCTGTTGGTGCCACACCCAATTTGCCCATGATCCTTTTATCCCAAAGTAACCCATCTATCCGCGTGTGTCACGCGACGATCTAAGATCTAAGACGTGTCACTTATTATTAGTTATTATGCAAGGTAGTGGGGAACTTACTCAATGAATACAGCTGGCATCTTGCGATCTGTATACAAAATACAGCATACATCCACTTCTGTGCGTTCAATATGCCGAGAGAAAGTCATCGAACCTATCGGAAACTGACAAATAATGGTACCTGGTACTAAACCAACTCATCAGTTAAAACACAACTTCAACGCGGCAGGGTAGATCTGCCCCTTACAAGAGTGCATTTTCATCATCGTACGACCAATACTTACTTCTGTAGGTTAAGCTATATCCAAATTTGATCACATTTGATTAATGAATGTGTCAAACCAGGAGGGACACAACTGCGCATCATATCTGATTCACGACATAAAAAATACTTTGTGGAAATCGTTTTTTTAAAAGACTCTTTGTTTGGCAAAATAAAATGAAATCAATATTTAGTTGTTTATTTAATACAGTGTTTAAGATCATTAACACATTATGACATACTATAATTTGGTTCAGTCTGGAACTTAATAAACTAAATGCTACATTATGGTACGAAGACCCAGGAACGGCCCCTACTTGTCCTCCCCTGGGGCCAAGACAAGATGCATGACGCTAACTTTAGCGATTTTCGAAAACTGACAAAACGCACCAATGGGTCAATCATATTATGCATCTTATCTAAACCGGAGGTGTCCAAAAAAAACAACATCAAACCGGCAGGATAATGTTACTTAGTAATCTATTAAATATTTATTATTTACCACGTCAGTTTTCTACATAATATTTTAATGATATATTTTTAATTTTGAAATTGTCAATACGATTACTAGGGGTTCCCACGGCACAGCTCTATGTAGCGCACTAGCGCAGTCGCCGGTAGCACTGAGGGCCGGTCGAGTACCTACCTGCTAGTATACCTGGATAAATTATCGAGAGCGCGGAATTGATTAACATGCAACCATAAATACAGACATTCTATACACCGTGTTTTTTTTTTATTTACGATAACTTTAATGGAACGTTCTTTAGGTCAAATAAAGTTAATTTCCCAAAGACAGACAAATGATAAGTGTTACGGTTTCAAAGATATTTAATTTTTAAATTTAATCACTTAATTAGGGTAGGGTGGGTACGATTGAACCACTTTCACTTTAACAGCGTATAGCGAAGAATCTATTAAAGTCACGGATTCAATAGTTTGGTCATATAAAGTATGGTAATCTGGCTTTTAAATAAAGTATATTTTGTAGCTCTATCTCAAATAACTACGCCGCTATTGCCGAAAAAAGAGGACCGGGTAAATTGGTTCAATTGACCCCATGCTAGGGACAATTGAAACGGTATGTGGGTTAATTGAAACACTTCAAATAACTTTGTCATTATTTGACATATTTAATAGGTTTAAACGGTTTTCTATACTACATGAGTATTTGATGAGATCATGATAAAATGGTAACGTAACTATAACTATTTCTATGATTATTACTGAAAGAAAGTTTTAGAGGTAGAGGTAGTTAATAAATATTTTTGTATTCATCGATAGCAGGTAGAAGTTGAACTAATAATTAACATATCATATTATCAACATAGATATAATCTATTAATTAGCTATAATGGCATAATAATGCTTAAAAAAGGGAATATCATTTCTCATACAAACAAACATGTTTCAATCATAACCATGTTTCAATCATGACCAAAGTATGTATACCTACGTATACATTTATATACCTACTTATGTAGGTGAACACTTAAATGTGAAAAAGCAAACTAATAAAACCCAAAGTATCAAAGAATAGAAATATTTTTTAATGTAAAAAAGCAAAAAAATCACAGTGTCAAAGAATACAAATAACTATCATCATTTTGGTATCAAATCCTACTTCTTCATGAGAAGAAAAAATTAAAGCGAAATCATCTACTTACCTAAATATTCACTGTTTATTTTTGGTTTCTGAACAACCTTGAAACGAATCAGAATATCTTAGTCTTGGAAAACCTAATAAAAACTCAAAAAATAAAAACTTAATAAGATAAATATTATAACAAAAATGTCATATACCTACTTATGACAACAAACTAATAAAACTTATTATCAAAGACCCACACTATACTTCGTTAGTTTGTAAGCTTTTATTCAGGTTTATATAAATTAAAAATTCATTACCTACTAAAAGTAACATTAGTAGGTACATAAAAAAATCATATCTCATCCATTCTGCTTAAAGTCGGTTAAAAAGGGACGGTTGGAACACCTGGACGATTGAAACGTTTCAAACGTCCACAGGCACATTGTTCCAATCGTACCCAACTCCTATTCTTCATTTCAAGGTCGATATTTTAGTCTTAAATACTACTTTAGCGATTACCAATATCAATAAATACAATCTCAAATAGGTATACCATACAATGAAATAAGAAAAAATACCAAAATACAAGAGGTAATTAAGATAAACCGAAAATAAAAAGACCATAAATGCTTAATTTTGCGTGTGAAATCTTTCCGAAGCGTCCTGCACACGACCGCGTCCTTCGCTGCCCCGCGCGCCACTGTCCAAAGATTCGAAAATGGCCGATGTAGTAAAGAACTTCGTGTCGCGCTGGTAGGTGTAACGGTTTCCGAGAAATTTGAGTTGTTTCAATCATGACCCGTTTCAATCGTACCCACCCTACCCTACGTTGAAATAGTGTAAAAGGCTCTTAATTGATAACAACAATTTTCTTTTAATACTTATGAGTAAAGAGTTTCCAATTGTTAGGTTTGTATATGCGTCCATGGAATTAGTAAGTACGTTCATACATCTGGAAGGTGCACTACACCGATAACGCGAGTCGAAAGAAATGTACTAAAGCTTACTGCGTCCCTTTCTAGTAAGGTGACCATATTTGAATTGCAATTTACGGAAATAAATATTTTACAAGCCGGTGGGGCAGTAAACGAAACAATATTTACTTATTCAACTGATTGTTTCCAAAACCGAACCCCAGCCAATCGAGCCATCTTGAACTTCTTAATAAGAGCACGTAGAACAAAATACAAGCATTACCATCTTTCAAACCAGATCTAGTATTAAGTTGTCGTTCGAGTGTCAATTTCGAATTATAGGAGAACAAACATAATACACAAATCCCCAGATCCACATACAGGTACATTTCTTTCGGCCCGCGTTATCGGTGTAGTGCACCTTCCATATGTACGTTATTATTATTACTTACTAAATCCATGGTCACGCCAACATTGACGTATTTGATACTGACTATTAGTTAACTCTAAAGACCCTTTTAGAATGACCAAAGATATAACATTTAATTACTTTGCTCTAAACAGTTTTTTTTTTTCTAATATTTAAAAATCAAATCTACCTCTTAGTTTCTATGGATATACCTAGTAATATGCCGAAGTTATCGTAAATAAAAAAAACACGGTGTATTTGAATTTTCTCTATTCTCGTACTATAAGCATAAAAAGAGTTTTGGTACCTATAATATATAAAAGAAGTTAATACAAAAATAATGTCAGTGTCAAATTCAACATACATAAACTCATACCTTCATTCCCAGAGTGGGGTAGGCAGAGCTACAGAATTACCAACTCGAAAAGAAAATGATTATTCCGTAACCACATTGCACAATTAGGCTAAGATGTTTACCAGTGTAAAATATACGTTTTATTTTATTGTACCTATTCTCGCAATTTTCAGAATAATTGTGAACATAAAATTCTCTTAACCCTTAAATTGGCAACAATAAAAAAAATCGTGAATTCAACCCTATTTGATTTGAAATCAGAATAAAAAAAATAGTAACCAAAAAATAAAAAACCGGGCAAGAGCATGTCGGACCATGCTCAGTGTAGGGTTCCGAAGCCGTAGGTAACGACAAACACAAAAAACTATCTCAAAAATCAACATGTATGAACCAATTTTCTATTTAAAGTTATTTGGCGCTGTCTTAGATGATTTTTAGTAGGTATAAACCCGGTAGTCGCCTGTATCTCAGGAACTAATTAAGTCTACTTAGTAATGATTATTTTTCTTATAAATTCGTATATAATATCTCAAACAAGAGCCAAGCTTTTAAGTGTGAGATCAGTATACCTATGTAGGTAGTTAGGTATCTAAAGTGCTTCAAACCGACTTTTAATTACAATAAAAGTTAAATCTTTTATATAGTAATTACTTAATAGAAATTGAAAAAAAAACAAGGTCCAGTAAATAGAATTTTAAGTTTTCCAATCGATACTCAACTCAAATCAATAATCTAATCGAAAATTTGTAAACTTTCAGATCGCAAATCGCAAACTTGTAGGTAGCATTCCGGGGCACGTCCAAACAGCATCTAGGCGCTCGCGCTTATGAGCGCGGCTGTCGCTCGATTTGTTGCTTGGACAGTTTGACTCCCCCCGCGCGTCCTGCACGCCCCGTTAACAAATTTTTCTATCAAAGTTATCATAGGCGATTTTGATAGGTATAAACACTTTAGTCGCCTGTATCTCAGGAACTAATCATGTCTACTTAGCCGTGATAGTTTTCCTTTAAAATTCGTTATATGCGCTTTCGTTGAAGATTTTTTTCAGATTTTTAGTATTTGTAGTTTTGGCTGTAGGGGGGGGGGACACTTGACTCTAACAAAAAATAGCGCTTTAAAGCTTAATATTTAGAAAAAAAAAGCATCCCCACGTTACGTGTAGGGGAGGTGCATTAAAAAAAATATTGTTCAAAATTTTATTTTACCACTTTGTTGGCGTGACTAATATGTATATTCATGCCAAATTACAGCTTTCTAGTACTACGAGTCTCTGAGCTAGACTGGGGACGGACGGACGGACGGACGGACATGGCGAAACTATAAGGGTTCCTAGTTTGACTACGGAACCCTAAAAAGTGACCTTTATAGTATGTGCATTATTAGATACACTGCCAATTTAAGGGTTAAACAAGAAATGATGGAATGGATGACCGAACATTACCATTTCTTTTATCCGTTGAAGTACAATACAAGTGTGTATGAATTAAACAATCAAAATAAAGAATGATTTAGTGAGTAGGTACCACATTGATGCAATTTTAAAAGAACTGGTCTACCCAACATTCAATTCGATTGAAAATATTTGGTCTATGGTTAAAGGATATGTAGCGAAAAGAAACATTAGATTAAACATGCAAAGCATTATGATTATGAGCTTAGCAACTGAACAAATTAATACAATTACGGTTGACTACTGGGAAAACATTTGTAGCCATGTCGAAAGTGAAGAAAATAAATATACCTATAGGTATGAGTATATCAAGATGAGGAAACGGATCGAATTTCAGATCATTATTATCAATAAGTACTTGTGACAGTTCAGACGAAGATTTAAATGATAGCGACTAAAAGCAAAAAAAGGTCATACCTATTCCACTTGTTTAGGGTAGGTATGTATGTTATCTCATTAAATTAAGAAAAAAACTTGTATTATTTTCCTTTTCATCCGAATGGTAGGTACAACCACTACAAATGCAATTCCGCATTCTCGTTAATTTATCTAGAGCTCTGTTCTTCACACAAGTACAATGACCTAGGTTGCTGGTCGAGGTAGCCCTCATGGACTCTCAACGAACCACCTTTCTTTATTGGTTTGGCTTAGATTTTGTATGGCTGTGATAGATAAACTGATATAAAGACAGTACATCACCTAATTCATTTATGTAACAAACTAACGTAATAATAATCTATTTACTGCAATCAATATAAGATATTGTAGAGGGTATTTAGCATTTCTATCAGCCCTCTCTAATTAGTGGGCCGGTTTTTGACACGTGGGAATGCGTATAGTTACACATAATAATGAATTGTAGGTACTCGTTAAGTCTACATATTAGTATGATAACCTTAATTATATTCACGTGCACTGTTTAATGACTAACTTTGTATGTATGGTGAATGCACCCAGTTATGTTACCTACTCAGGGTGCGGCCCCTGGACACCCTTTCCCTGCAACGAGGACTCTTATGACCGTATTAATAAACTCATATTGGATGAGATGCCCGTCACAAGATACGTCAAAGTAAACGTCTAACCATAGAACACTGACATTTTTGACCCATCTCGAGACGAGCATTAGAGTTGAGATTAGTTTATTAGTACGGCCCTTACATATTTTCTGGAACTCGATTTTAGATCCGTATACTAGGTGACACTTAAGACGTAATACAAAATGTCATTTCCCGAATCTACTCATGATTACAATCAACTATTAATATGGGACCAACTTCGAAAACGTAAACACAAAATCGACGTCTCCATACAAATTGTGAAACCAGCTGATTGCTTTCAGGATGGGAGATTAAAAATTTTTCTACCGATTTCGATATTAGTCCCATAGTAAAAGTTGATCGTACTGATGAGTAGATCTAGAAAATAAAATGTTGTCGTCTTAGATGTCACCCTGTATAGTTTAGTTACTGTTCAACATTAGCACGTCACTGCGTCGACTCAGTACAGTTATGTTAAAAAGTAATGTCCATACCCTGTTCAGGAAATTCGTACCTATTCGGTGTCTTAGGGCCGTATTAATAAACTAATCTCAACTCTAATGCTCGTCTCGAGACGCGTCAAAAATGACCCAAGTAACACGTAACCTATATATTAACCAAAGTGGATATGGATTTATGTCCAAAAGTCCGAATAACACTTTTAATTGGGTTCGGCAAAGATAAAATAGTTTTTAATAGCATTTGGTTCGTTTCGAAATGCTTAAAGCTATACTATACTCTTAAATAAAGATTAAACTCCTACCAAAGCATCAGGTATTTATAATATACAGCAACTTAAATAGCTTTTACACTTACACAAAGGTTAAACTCTTATAATAGTAATTTGAAAAGCCCAATACATTAAATAAGCATTAACGAAATATTTTATCCTGCACAGAGCTGTAGTGGCAATTTTTTAAGATCAAAAACTTTTTAATGATCTGTGTTTGTGTTCATTTAATGCTAGTCCTATATAGTAACATTCACTAAACAGTTGATAAAATCTTAACTCCGTTTTCTTCATAATCTGTTTCTTCAATAAAGCTTTTAGTCGTATATTGATATAAAGAAATGTATTTTTATTATTGCAAGGAATAATTACATCGTAATTCAATTTTGCGAGTGGTTATTTTAGTAACATACCTATAATCGTGAATTTGTGTGCGTGCGTGTTATATTTTGTCGCCATGGATAAAAACGATTGGAAAAAAACTAATAATGCTAATAAAGTTTTACCAAATGATTTGCGATACCCTAATAAACACGATAGAAACTAATCACTATGGTGTATAATGGCAGCAAACATTATAATGTTCTTATGAAGTGTTGCAATATACCTGAATACTATTATTGAGTGTCTTATACTTTGGTAAACAGGCCCAAATTATTTTGGTTAGCTATATTAAGATTAACAGCATTATTATAATTTCGTTGAATGCGTAAAGCATTTATATTATCTGACGCCATTTGCTTTCTGTTTCCCCTTGTTACGGAAACAATTAAAATGATTAAAAGTGACTAAAATCTGATTAAAAGAGCACTTTCTATAATTTTACTTTATGCGCGGTGCCTATAAAATCAACTCTATTCATTAAAATTAAGCTAAGAGCTTATAATTTTACGAAACATATTAAGAGTCGATTATAATTTTCTATATTTTTTGTGATAAAAAGCATTGTCACGAGGGCGCGTGGAAATATTACCACAAAACGTAACATGTTTTCTCAGTAAACTGACATCCGCAGCTGAATTTCACCCATTAAAGAAAATAAAGTTTACTTGCCATCCAATATTATTTTTCACAATTATTTACAATACTCGCGAATCTTCACTGCTCCTGCACCAAAAGCTCGCAATAAATACTAAATGTAACATAACTTTTTTAAAATCTATTGAGAAATTCTTTTCTACAAAGGAAATAAAACAATTAGCATTTGAATATGTTCCGATTTAGAGATTGTATATTAATAAGGTGTATATTGGCTGTACTGTGGTCGCAATAAATGCTTTAAGTCTAGTGATTTGTTCTTTACCGACTTCAATAATAACTTTGTGCAATCATTGTAATGCTACTAAGCAGCCTTTATAAAGCTCAATGCTGTATAATTTGGGGCCCAAATTGCTCTTAAAAAAGCTGTAGAAAAGTAAATACAGCTGATATAGGATTTGCATATAATTCTTTGCGCGTCAGTTCGTGCTGTTGTATGTTTTTTATAATGGTGTTTTGTGTTACTTGGGGAAAGCTTTCAATGGCTTGACGTTTACTTTGATGTATCTTGTGACGCGCATCTCAGCAGAGTTTATTTATACGGGCGTTAGTGATCGTCGGCTGATCGTTATGATCCGTGTGACAGAACATATTAATAGTTATTTATCTACATCCATATCGTAACTTCCCTACAATATTTTCGGAAACGATAAACAAATAGCCTTAATAAGAAACCTGTATCTGTAATTGTATTTTAATGTTAACATTCAATTATTGCATGTAATTAATGCATCGGTTATTGATGTGGTTGCATTTTAAAGTCCGCATTAAAGTATCGGCGACCGATACAAAATTGTAAACGTCAAGATACAGACAGGTACAGTCACCATCGGATGTATCGGCGGCGAGGTAGTTAAATATTCCTGAGAATCCTTAATTTACAATAAATTGTAAACACACGACAAGCAACAAATACCTATCTGAACGCACAGAACGCCAAAGGTATCACACACAGTCGCTAGTCGGGGTGGGTGTAGATATCTGAGCATTTAAGGAAAATTTACCTTAAACCGATACCACACAGTTAAAATTTAATGCCGTACTACACTGAAAAAAGCCCTCAATGACCATCATTATTTAGACCTAGTACACATAGTTATAGTCTTTATTATTTCTAGCGAGCCGATCTTCTACACAAAGGCCATTTTTTGTGTAAAATACTATTATCTTTCTTTGTGTCCGTAACCGCAAGCCGATTACATACAAAAAAGTTAGAACTAGGATAAAGTAACTAGTATAATCAGGACTTTCCATGACGCTTTTGGATTTCACAATTTGTATTAAGTGATCAATCTCCATTCCGGTGATATTATGCGACCACTTTACACGGAAGCGCGCGATACTTGTAATTATAAGTAATTAATTACCTATGTAAGTATATACTTACTATAACGTATTATAGTAATTAGTTTAAGTAAGTCTGTATGTATGTAAGTATGGAGGTAAGTACGTAAATCTTTGCCACGCTCTGCAACCTAAACTTAACGGCTTGATGGATTTTAACATGTGAGATGTTAACTAGATTCGTCTTAGTAATAATAACGTATGCGGAGTGAAATCTGGACAAAGTTTGAACCTCTGTTTAAAAAATATAAAATTATTTAAAAAAGTACATTAATGAGTTGTCTTTTGTTTAACAACTCATCTTTAAATAATTAAGGGGCCGTTGTTTGATCACTAGTTAACTCAAATAATTGTTAAAATTCGAGAAAGGAATCGAAAATTTGACACATTTCCTTGAGATTTAACCATTAGTCACGATTTTGAACAATTAGTTAGTTTAACTACTAATCAAACAAAGGCCCCTTAGACAAATTTGATGGCGGTAAGATTTTTTTCACAACAATTATGGCAAATCGAAAGACACACTTTAAAACTTTGTAATTTCTTCGATACGAATCCCCTCTGGTCGAACGCGAAGGTCGTGCAGCATTTTACACGAAAGTTTCAATTTTAGCATTCTACTCACTTAGAAATAACGAATATAAGAAAGTCCGGATCTGGAAAACTATCCAGTTTAAGCCAGTCTTCTGAGAGGAGTCGTTTAAAGAAAATTACCGCCGGGCGGGTTGCAATAAGTTCGCATACAGTTTAGATTCTCAATAAAATAAATGTACGAACAGTTAATACAATGAAAACTATATTTTATTAATGGCACACTTATGTACAATATTTACAACAAATGTTTTGGAATAACTCCACCTTTAACTTTTTTTACTAGCTTTAAACGTATCTCAAATGAATCACACGCGGCACGCACCGCTTCCATTGGTATTTCATCCCAAATATGCTCGATAACCTTTTTGAAATGATCCAGGTTTGCGATTTTATAATCATGTAGTTTCGAGAGCATGTACGACCACACGAAATAATCTAATACATTCAAGTCCGGAGAACTGGGTGGCTCGGCAGAAAATCGGTCAAATTAGCCTGACACCAAGCTTGAACAGCGTTTGCCGTGTGTGAAGGAGCTCCGTCTTGTTGGAAAACATAATATTCGTTCTCAAACATCCTTTTTAAATTTGGAGCAACAATTTTCTCCAAAACCTCGGATTTATAGTATTGAGCATTGATTTTAACGCCTTTATCGATAAATACTAGAGGTAGTTTACCCCGCTTACAAACTGCACCCCACACCATCACCGATGGTGAGCTCTGGAACCTCGGAACATTTTTCTGGTTGTCCGGAATGTCTTTTATCATTGGTGCCCACAATCGATCATTTTGGGCATTATGAGGCTGTTCTAACACGAACAGTTTCTCGTCAGAAAATACAAACTCATCCCCTGCGTGCCAAGAAAGTATTATATTGGATCTTTGTACTCTCAATTTCTTGGTCGCTTCGGAAATGCCATGAACTTTTCGTTTTTTGTAGGCATGGCATCCAAGATCCACCCTCAAAATATTGTGTACCGATCCTTTTGAAATTTTCAGGTCAGCAGCCAATTTTCGGATAGAACGGTGTATTTTCCGCCGAAGTCGCTCTCTCACAATCTTTACTACTCTATCGGTTCTAGCTGAACGTGGCCGACCGGATCTTTTCCTGTCTTCTACTGAGGAGGTCTCTTTATACCTTTTGATTGTGGTGTAAACTAGATTGCGTTTAATTCCAAGGGGTTTTAAGGCCTTGAAGATAGCACCTGGGCTGTCGCCATTTCTAAATTTTCTGATAATCGTTTCACGAAACTGTTTCATCGTGGATTTAAAGCAAACTACAAATGCTTAACGTTTGAAACGATTGTATTTTGTTAACGATAACATACTTTATAAATTAAAATAAGAATTCGATGGCCTGTAGTCTGTATGTCTTTAGGGTTAGTGCAAAAAGATGTGTATTCGAACTTATTGGACACGGTGTAGAGCTCGGAATAAAATTCAAATGTGACGGCAAATTCATTAAAAAGTATCAGACATGGGTATTGAAAAACTATCAAGAAAAGTCAAGTAAACTGTATCTGAAAATCTAAAATTTACTTAAAATATCCGGCTTTGCGGTTTGGTCAGAGATACATTCCACGCTTAAAACGACGTCTTGTGCGTAATGAACGACGAATAATATTTCACATTAGACAGAAATTAATGGCATGGGAATTATTGTTTCAAAAATACCAATGGCTCAACTGTTGAAAACGTGAAATATGTACTACGAAGGTTCCCAATTTTTTTTACTGTGGCTTGCGATCAGCCCTCGTGGTATGTCTATGTAAGGCAGTTTTTTTGACGTCGGGTTAGCTGTTAATGCCAACCGATACATGGAGCGATGTTTGCCAATAGAGAATGTCAACTAGTTTAGATTTTTGGTTTACCGTAGTCTTCAAGAAAAACAAAAATAGCAATAAAAAAATCATTTTGATACGTCAAATAGTTTCTGAGATATTGAATTTTATGCTTCGTATGCGGCGCTAGAAACCCGGCGGCTAGAACTCACGGATGATGACGTCACAGATTAGCAGCCGTACGCACCATAGTTTGATACATACATACATACCGTCACGCCTTCATCCCAGAGTGGGGTAGGCAGAGCTACAGAATTACCAACAACTTTAACAGCCAGTTGTTAATTCTGTAACCACATTTTGCACAAACAGACTACTTAAGATGTATATCATGTGTATATTAGTGACAGGTTGCAAGCCCATCGCCTAAAAATACTACAAGCCTTTAATCCCTTAGTCGTCTCTTACGACTTCCACAGGAAGAAGGTAGTTTGATTTGAGTTATTTTACAGGTCCTGGGTTCGAATCCCGGTAAGGGCAGATATTTGTGTGATGAGCGCGAATATTTCGCTGCTTAAATACAAAAGCGCCACAAAACAAAAACAGATATAGTTTGATTTAAAACTTAAAGTATATGGCATTCCGAATTTAAATGCAACACGAACAAATTTTGATTTGTGTCCCTTTAGTTTTTAAGCAACGTTTTGTTCCTGAGTCATGGATGTTTTCTATGTATTTAAGTATATATTTCTCTATATAAGTACTTATATCGTTGTCTAGTACCCATAGTACAAGCCTAGAGCTTAGTTTGGGACTAGTTCAATTGGTGTGAGATTGTCCCCTTATATATTTTTAACCGTTATAAGGAGCCAGTTGAAATTTTCACAGAGCACGTCTTATTATAAACTCTTTCGTCTTTTATGATAAAATTATCAATAAATGAAATCCCAACCGGGGCCCACACAAGAAACATGAAAAAAATATTCCCGGAAAAGTGAGTGAACGCGTAACTCGTTTTACACAGGCAGAGTCGCGGGCAGAGACCAGACTATTCATATATAATTAGATTTTAGATTAAATCGCGTTAAAAGTTGAAGACATAATATATTCGAATTCCAAATAAAACGATTGCCACTTACGTCATGGCCAAAATGTAAAACTGACACCAACATAAGTATTTTATAGAATTTTAAACTTCCTTAAATGTTCAGATATCTATGACCATCCCGACTGCATAGATACATTTGGCGTTCTGTGCGTACAGATATTTGTTGCTCGTTGTGTGTTCACAATTTATTGACAATCAGCTGCTCGTATATATACGACTAATTGAATGTTCAGATATTGCCTATTTGTATTTTTTTAGAATTAATTGAAAATTGAGGCTGCTTAGAAATATTTGAGTACCTCGCCCGCCTCGATATTTCTGATGGCGACTGTTCATATAGATACAGGGCAACCAAAGATACAGATTTGTCACATAATATTGTAGAAAACTTATGTATTAAAGTTATAACATGTATGAGACTATACTCATAATTAGACATTAAACAATCGTGTGATCTTATAATGAAAACTCATGTATTAATGCCTCTCATTATGCACCACCCACATAATAGTAGTTTATGCAAATGATGCATAATGAGAGGCCTTAAAACACGAGTGTGGTTTAATGAAACGAGCGTGAGCGAGTTTCGTAATAGGATCACACAAGTGTTTTAAGGCCAAATTATGTACAGTTGCATACACTACTTTATCTTCACACATATCATAAGTACTCTAAGGTGGGTTCAGAACCCGTAGAGAAATTACCTGCAATGCTATACTAGACTATAGATATTAAAATAATGCAATATTTTTTTTAACAAATACAGATTCATATTATTTATTGAAATAGTTGTAATTGACAACAACAACTTTTCACAATTCAATTCAATTCAATTCAATTCAATTTTTTTGGAGGATTCTGCCAATGTCGAGGTTGGATAGTGCGCTGCCATATGACATTATATAGTCTTGTTCGGTGCGTTGACGGTGTTCGGTGGGATACCAGCAAAAATATAATAATAATAAGTACATTAGATATAATTGTTTTGAAAAAGATGTACTTAGGTAAATAAATATTTAATTAAAGTTTAATATTATTTTTAGCAAGAAATTTATTTAAAATTTAACAATACGATGAAAATACTAATGTTAGTAGAAAGTTGACATTAATTGGACGGCTTATACAACGGGGAAGGAGATTATACATATAAAGGAACAGATATTTTAGGACAATCCAAAAATAAATGTTCCAATGTGCCTTCAGTCAGACCGCACTCACAAATCGAGCTGTCCTTAAGTCTCAGTTAAACTTTTCACAATTCTACTTTCGTAACAGCAAAAACCCAACAATCAAATGATATCAATAATGGCGGCAATTCGATCCTCCGTGAAGAAGAATGGTTTTTTTTAAATTATAGACAAACGAATGAATATCCATATTCTCAAGTCACTCGAGATCAAATGTCGTGCGGTATATATTTAAAAAAATAATACTTAATTGACGTTTTGAGTCGATAACTGTTTTAATATCTATGAATACTAGAATGAGACCCCCCTCGAGTTTTGACAGCTACCAAAATCTATACTGTTATAATATTACAGTACAGATTTTACCTATTACCACAGACTAGAAAGTTGTCATAATAAAATTGATTGTAATAATGCTGGTAGTTTTTACGGGGTTTGAACGCATAATAGAGGACTTATGACATGTGTGTAGATAAACTATTATTATGTAACTGGTAAGTACATACCTAATGAAGCTTCTTATGAGGATTGTGAAGCTAAACATTTCCATACAAAATGCGATAACGTTGCTCTGCCTTAAATCTAGTCTAATTCTAACGTTTTTTGAATATGTTGTAAGTAGGTACCTATTATGAAAAACTAGGTCTGTACATTTTCCTTAAATTTTCTGTAAAGGAAACCAATTAAAAAGAAATGGAAAAGTACAAGCATAGATGTTTATAACAACTACAACCAAAACAGACTTGATTTAGAGGGCGCGAAACGTTATCGCCCGGAGCTAATTTATGGTTTTTTTGATAGCTAAGTACGCGATTAGGCGTCACCTGACAATACTCTTAATGACCGTTTTAATAAACTAATTGTTGTACGTATGCGGGAAACAGAGCGAACGAGTAAAGAGCGCCGGGCACGGCACTCCATGTGAACGAGACCAATAGTACCTACCTATTTCAAGGCGTATCCTGCTCAGATCTCAAAATTTGCTCCGGAGCTAAAGGCTAAAGGAACTAAACTTGGCCGAGATCAGAGCGCTCTCTTTAAAGACCGAGCGGGCGGAACTCTATTAGTGACCAGGTCGAGTTTAGTACAATACGACACTTCTTATTAGTAATTGTTCAATTATACATTTATGTAAAAACTTTTTATTTTATTTTTTAAGTCGGCTAACACTATTGTATCATCCTGTGACACTAATTATAAACATAACTGATAATGAACTCGTTCCACAAATCCTGGCCACTGCAGCTTAAACTATGATCGGAAATATCATGATCGGTATAACTTTTACTCGAAGCACCACTTTTAACATATTTTAAACCAGTTAAAGTTATTTTATACCATATTTTGCTAAATTTCTCCAATCTGCAGACATTATTGTCAAATTAATTTTCTATTTGTAACCAAAATGGTCTAAAATAAAATAACATTAGGTATTACGTCAAATTGATGTTTTCGTACTGATAGATCATTTAATTATAAAAATAAGTACGAATGCCGTCGAATATTAGTGCTGAGGAGATTATGGACATGGTAGTTATTTATGGTCAGCGCCAGTTCAATGGCAGTGCAGTCCTTAGATTATACGCCGAAAGATTTCCTTTAAGAAGAGAGCAACCACCTCCCGCAATTGTAAGGGCTATTACACGATTGTGGGAAAATAATCGGCCGGTTCCGCTGAATACTGGTGGACCCCACCCTCGTTGTAAGAGTAGAGGAACAAACATTAAAACATTTTGAATACGTAAAGAGCGGGACGATTGTTTTGCATTAACCATCTGGCCGTCCACCGCGTCTTAAAACGATACCAACAACACCCATTCTCCGTTGTAAAGGTCCACGCGTTAAAGACAGAAGACTATTCAAAAAGAGGTTGATTATGCAATTTGGGCACTGCAGAAAATATCCGAAGACCGACGATTTATTAATAAAATAATTTGGACTGATGAAAGTTTGTTTACGAGGAACGCAATGTGGAACCGGCGGCTTTCAAAACCAGCTAGCTATCTCAACAGACTCGGTGGTCGATTAACTTATGGGCTGGTATAAGAGGTAATATACATAATTAGACCAGTATTTATATCCGATTAATGTAGGTACTGTACATTCCCCAGCAGAGTCCAAATTTATTGCGTAGTGTTTATAATAATAAACATCGTCGCTTGCGTCAAATTATATCAATTGGGGGACGACACATTGAACTGCGTCGTATTTAATGGTGAGTGTACATATAGCCTTTATTTGAACTCACGTCACGTGTGACCTTGTGGCCTTGATAAACGACAAGAACATAAACAATGTCTTCAGAGCGTTTTAAAAATAATAATTAATTAATGAATATTTTAAGGTTTGTTGTATAAGCATTAGCCATAACTAACGCACCATAGCCATATTCTCCACCGAAACAATAACGGGGCTAAAGGTTGGCTTCTCCTCATGCTACATACTGTATATTGTACCATTAATTAGTCCATTTCAATGTCAGTCAACATTTTCTAATCTTTTTAAAGGATTTCGATCTTTTTTTTAAGAAGGGAAACCCGTAAAGCTAAGCGTGTGGCGTATGAAAACAGACAGGTTTTCTTTTAAACACGCTGAGTTTAAAATCGCCGTGTAAGTATACGTATCGGGACTAGCCGCCATTACGGAGCAGTCACGTGCAGTCGCTCCACGAGTGCACTGTACAGTGGCATTGTGTGCCGCATGAATTGTTAGATACAGCCGAATAAAATAAAAAGCTACAATGCAATCGGATGGACAGGGTGTCAGGAGGGCTGAGAAGGAAGCTACCATACAATACGTGATCTGCGAACACAACACATCAAAGCGTGGTACATGTGAGTATTTACCTATCTATCACGGGTGCTAACAGATTTTATCACAGGGCTAAGTGTCACTACACACACAGAAAAAATATACATTTCATATCAATTATTAGTTATTACTTTTTCCTTAATCTAATATTACACCCAATGCCAACATTGTCGAGCGATTCGGCATGTCTCGCACCAGTCAGACAAACATTAATAAGATCATGGAAAATGATAAACCATAATTATGTATAAGTGAGGATTCATTCGAAATTTCATAAATTAGTATCGGTAGAAAAGGATATCATTGAATGGAATAATTACAATTTATTGTCAAAGGTCCACCACTATGCACAGCTACGCACAGGCTTAGTGTCTTCCTAAGCATTCAAAACTATCACGCACATTAGATACATAAATAAAATAATCAACTTTTATAGAGTAATCTGGAATCTAAACAAAACGAATTACTTGGCATAGTTGGATTAATCTAGGATGACCCCGGCAGCGGCTGCTAAACATAAACGCGTGGTAGACTTGTCCCTTCGACTATTCATCTATGAAGATTGACGACGAGACGTTCAATCATTTAAACGATGAATCACCTCCTTCCTGCGATAGCATAAGTGTTTGCAAAATTACTATTCGGCTCAGCTTCAGAGATCATCATACATTTACCGAATTATACAGCAGTTATAATTAATATGTAGACATTGGAAATACAAGTGGCCTCGAAGCGGTCAAAGGTAAATCGAGGGTATGTAAATAGGTAGGTACAGTCGGCCAAAAATGTGGTCTACCACACTACGGTTGAAGTTCATTTGCACGTTATGGTACAACAAGTTCGATTTTCCCTTGCAATAATATTATGACAGTGACACGTGTCAACCTTAGCTATAATTAGATCTCACGGATCTCTCAGAAACTTGTCAAAACTGGTAGACCACTTTCTTGGCCGACCGTACCATAAAATGTAATTTCTTTTCATAAACGCATGTCTAACCTAACCATCACCTCCTCGCTTACATGATTTACGATTTATGACTAAGAACTGAGCTGCCGTCAAAGTATAACCATCATGCACGTGTCTCAACTCTGGCTCATTCATTTGAGCCTCGTTGTGCAATACATACTCTACGTAAAATCATCAATAAAGGGTGTCAAAGTAGCTTAGTATCTAGGGGAACACGATTTTGAACCCACCAGATTTGTTTTGATGTGGTTCTAGTTGTTTCACCACGGCTGTGCCCGGTTGCGGTACTCTTGCATATTAAATGTACCTCGAAATGTCCCATATCCGACACACGCATTGGTTTGATGAATTTTCAATCTTGACTCAATATCTTAAAGTTCAATTTGATTTAAACAGATTAATTGTTAAATTTTGACCTAGTGACGACAACTCTGGTTCAGACAGAATGACTTTGACTGAGCCATATACATACAGGTTATTCGATTATGTATTAAACAGTTAAATCAGAAGACGGAAGTAAGTTAAAATCCTACTATAATATTATGATGCGAAAGTTTATGTGTGTGTGTGTGTGTGTGTGTTTGTTACTCCTTCACGCTGCAAGGGCTAGGCGTTTTTGTATGAAATTTAGAATGGAGATAGCTTATACACTGGATTCACACATAGGCTACTTTTTATCCCGGAAAAATCAAGTTCCCGAGGGAATAACGATAATCGAAATCTACGCAGACGAAGTCGCGGGGAGAAGCTAGTGATAAATAGGTCATACGTTTAGTAGTTTCCCAAAAGCATGTTAAATAAAAGTGATAGCAAAAACACAAAAAATAATCTTTTAACATTTTAATTAAAGATACTGCTTAAGGTAATTTAATGTTGAAGATCCGCTTTATAGTTCCTATCTTCGTCGACACTAGGATGTGGGATAAAATGCATTATTATGTAGAATTACGAAACATGTCGTTTTGTTCTTATAAGTAGCCTATAAAAATGTAATTGCGTACGCGGCGTATAACATGCATTAATTGAAATGCACGTTAGTAATTGTTTTTTCTGTTGCTGGAACACTTAATAATTGTACTAGGTAGATGTATAGCACATTGCGCCACTAGGCAAAAGTTACGTAAACTATGTCTCCGCTTGTTCTGGGTCTGCGAGATCAAATATGTAAATATTAAATATTTAATAGAACCTACTTATAATTAAAAGCTTATCCTAATTCACAAAGATATGTAACTGATAACTTGGGCTCTAATATGGCTACGTTTATCGCGCGACAAATTTTCCAAACTTTACTCTTGTTTTTATTTACACCTACGTATGCCTTATCCAAACTTTACTCTTGTTTTTATTTACGTGTAAATAAAAACAAGAGTGACGGATGCTTTATCCACATTTGACGCGCGATATAGACACCGGCATACTAGGCCCGCAGGACGAAACTAATAAGGTCGGTCAATATTTAAATAATAGGCTCACCCCTGAGCTGTCGCGACGGTCGCGACGGTCGCGACGGCTCCTAGCGCCGCCACGGGGTCGATGTTTGAGCAGCGAGACTTCGGAGCGACAAGCTAGCGGTATAAAATAAATCGCATACGATACAACGTCACAACTCACCCTGAACACTGAAAACAAATTGCAGTTTAATTTTCGTTTTCGAATTAAACTTTCGAGCGATGGGCTCTCAACAATCGACTCGCTGCAGCGCGACTACGCGCTCTTCACTTACACATATTATTTTAATTGCTACATTCTTGAGTATGACTTAATCTTCAATACTACAGCTTTGATCTTTGGCTAATTTAAACACATATAAGAGTATTAAAACCAATAAAACAACCAATATGATTTAACAAATATACCTAATCTTATCTATAAAAAAATATGGTTGTAGTATTTCGTATTCGATAATTTGCAAATAATTAAATATATACAACGGTGACGTTTATTTAAGTATTTGCAGTAAGGTCTTAATTACGATTATGTATGACCCAATATATTTAGACTTTGTACTAGGATGTCATACGGCCTGAATGAACATATTACAGAACCATTTGTCTTAATCGGGGGCTCTACTCAACTCCGAAAAACCATATTGCTTTTGACATGTTATGGTATTGTTTTTAACTCTGCCGCCATTACTATCAAGTAAATAAGAGCTATAGTAACATTGATGATACGATAATATGTCACAATATGGTTTCACCCAGTGGAGGCCCGTGCGGCAGTCTGTTTTTATAGCCGGAAGACCATACAGGTGTTTGGTTTGGTAAATATTGTGTACGGTGCTCGATCGATGCGAGCGGCACAGCAAGCCCCCGACGAGCAGTGCTCAGCATGCTAGCGAATGAAAGATGCATTGCGTTACCTACTGGGCAGAGACCGAGCCACGTCTGTTTCGAATGTACACAAAATACATTTAACATACACCTACTGCCGTCATATTGTTTTTAACTCGGCCGCTTTTACTGTCTAGTTAATAAGAGCTGCCATACCATAACGTTGACAATACAATAACAATAATAAGAGAAAACACAATTTAGAAAAATGCTCCCGGAACTCTATTATACTTAGCAAAACCATATTGTACCATTATCAGGGATCGGAAATTCGGATCGATATTTACCTAATCTTTGGCGGCGGCCGCGGCGTAGTTGTTCAGTTGTATGGAGGCGGACTCAATATTCATTTATTAATAAAATTCCCGGGATTTCGGAATCAATAAATTACGCCATCATAAATCCATAATTAGGTATTTAAATTCACTATATGAAGTTATTTTTTAAATAAAGATTTACCAAAAATGTTATTTAATTTACAGGTCACTCATCTAACCTAACTTAACGAAGTCTGAGGAGCAAATTGACGGAACGTTTTATCCTAAATGTAAATTAATAAAAATAAACGTTTTGTAGAATCCCAGAATCCCGGAAATTATATTATTAAAATAATAATTTCAAGAAGCCGACGCCATATTCGCTTTTGCCGGTATTTTGCCAACTTTAGGTAAATATCGATCCGAATTTCCGATCCCTGACCATTATACACGGTGGAATTTAATCGGTGAACAGGAACCCATTTTTCTAATTCAGTAATCGATGGCGGTCACGTTTAAGTAGTACTTAAGTGGAACCAGAACAAGACATTTTACCAAGAGATTTAGAAGGAAGAAGACTATTCTGTGAGTGGTTTCTGCGAAATAACGAAACTAATATCTTGTGGACGGATGAATCAACGTTTATGCGTGTCGGTATGTTTAATGTTCACAATGAACACTTTTGGGCTGCAGAAAACCCGTTTCTCACAAGAAGAAATGCGTTCCAAGTACGATTCTCGTTAAATGTGTGGGCGGGGATGATTAACGGCACTATTATCGGACCTCTTTTCATTGAAGGCACGTTAAGACGTGAAAATTACTTAAACCTGATACGGCATGTGGTCGAAGACGCTCACTCCCAAAATACCACAATTTCAAAATACCAGACTATTCTCTTTACCAGATTCCTTAATCACCAGCTTCGAAATATTAGGTAAGCATAATCAACGATACCGAAATTTAAATGTTATTTTTTGAGATTCAAGTATTCTGGTATTTCGGGAATGAGCGGTCGAAGAACTGTTGGAAGACGTACCATTGCAGCGTTTACGCGATTTTCATTTCCAACATGATGGTGCCCCTGCACATTACGCTCGCAGGGTCCGCGAGTACCTGAATGAAGAGTTTCCACGGCGATGGATCGGTCGCGGCGGGCCCATTGCATGGCCTCCACGCAGTCCGGATCTCACTCCATTGGATTTTAACCTTTGGAGTGATGTCAAACGAATTGTCTATCAACAAGAGTCCAACACGGTGGAAGAACTCCGCCAAAAGATTATTCGTGCTTTTGACGAAATAAAGGCAAACAATTATGTTTTGAACAGAATCCCGAACAATCACAGGCGTCGAGCCGATCTGTGTCTACAGCAAGGGGGTGGACATTTTGAGCAGTTGTTGGCTTATGTTTAGATTTATTTTTTGCTTAGTATACCAATTTTAAATGATTTTTGCTGTTTTATTTATGAATTGCATGTCAACTAGTCAGCAGACAATAAAGATAAAATGCATTTCAAGTTAATAAGGTAGGTACAATCATTGTTGTAAGGTACGGGTAAGTACCTATTATCTATCACATGATAACAAATCGTAACGTAGATAACAAATGGCGGCAATCATTTATTGACGTCTGATCTGTCTAGTTTCCCGCCAAAGCCAGCAAGCACTTGACGTATGTACACTTACGAGTAACTTCCCTTCAGGAGGCCATTTGCAACGTTAAAAGATGGCGGATGTGTAATTTGTTTTAGTTTTATTTTTTTGTGTATTTAGGTGTTCAAAGTTCTTTTCTGATAGTGATTTGTACTTTTTATGCCATTGTGTTGCACAGTGATTGAAAACTTGGACTTATTTCGCGTATCTGGCATCTTTCTTCTCGTTACAAGTGGACTCGAAGTGGTACATAGGTTAAAACTATCTTGACCTCTGTCCTACAAACTACCGAACAACGTCGCCCCCAATCTTCCCAGAGAAGATTGGATTGTACTTTATTGCTATATTGATTTATACTTATATACACTTGACACTGGCGAAATCACTAATTCGTGGAAACGCCATAGCCCGGCGGTAGTAGCTGTTGAAGTCGCCGCGGGGCAAAAAAAAAAAAAAAAAAAAAAACTTCCCTTCAATAAAAGTAGGGTGTCCATTTATTCAGTCAGTGTACATTTTACCGATGTTAATTAAGTGTGATTAATTAGATTGTGAGCTATATTGCACGAGATCTCACGTATTGGTTTCTGTGTAGATTGATAATTAAGATTTTTGGATTCCTGATCACCGATTAAATTCCACCGTGTATATAAGGGGGTGAAATCTGGGAATTAGTATGGGAGTTGAGTCATTTTGAAGTTAGGTGTACCTACGTATTAACGTGAAAATTATTATCAATATCAATGAGTGTGGGGTACTATTAGTATAGTATTGCCTCCCTTGATATCCTCCAGCGAAATAATAAATAACATCCTGAGTATATCAATACGCCGAGTGACACAACTTACACGGACCGATAATCACGAATAATCATGTGCAGCACTCCCAGTACCCGAGCACGGACAGTTGCCTTCTATGGGCGAGTAACTTTAACGTATCTTCATCGAGAAAATGTGTATCGCGATTGGTTTAACGCGCCCTATGTCCACGCGTAAAATTCAAGTTGACGTGGACTTTAGAATCGTCATCGAGAAGAATGCTTAGAATAATGAATAAAAAAGGCGAGTCTGAATTAGGGGTTCGTGCCACGGATAGGTTCAGAAGACGTTATCGAAAAGAAAAAGCGATGCGAAAACGTGAGATATGATTGAGATGATACAGCTTCCTAATAGCGTTTGGCTGGGTGTCGCCGTCAAACCAGCTCTCGCCACTGACAGTATATTAGGTAGTTACTCGTATTTTATAGAAATAGGCAAGGCAGAACAGACAGACCAGCCTTATATAAATAAAAAATGAAAAAAAAAGCCCCCGTGTGGTAGTCGGATTAGAATAGTGCCACTCCGTATCTTTCCGTGGATGTCGTAAAAGCCGACTAACAAGGAAGGGTACCCAACTGTCCGACTCCGATTTTATTCATTTTGATATATTATGTTATAGAGTAGTCTAAAATAACGGACACGTATTTTTTTTAGCTGCCCAAACTCAACCTGTTATGAGAAAATGGCCTTCAAAGTACTGAAAAGTGACTAAACCCTCTAACTTCTATAGAGGTTTTTTTTTTTAATTTATTACTGGTTTGATTATATGTGTGAGAACATGAAAAAATAATAAGTACGTATTTTTTTATATCGGCCCTAACTAATATTTTCTTAAAAAAAAGCAACGATGAAAAATCTAAAACTATGAACGGTTTTTTTTAAAGAAAATATGAGTTTGGGCCGATATAAAAAAATAGGGTAAGTAATAGGTAATAAAGGCGTGTAGTACTGTTAGGCGATGGGCTTGCAACCTGTCACTAATACACTCGTAAACATCTTCGCGTAAGAGTGCAAAATGTGGTTACAGAATTATCAAAAAGTTTTTATAGTTGTTGGAAATTCTGTAGCTCTGCCTACCCCACTCTGGGAATAAAGGCGTGAGTTTATGTAGGTATGTATGCATGTATGTATGAAAAAAAAACTGTTGAACTGAAACTCGTGGTAGACAGGGGAACTGTTAGTATTGTACAGTCAAGGGCAAAAATATGTATACACTTTAGTACCTTGTCTAATTGTCGTCATATTTGAACTGCCATATATGAACTGTCACAGTGGTTAAAGTGACAAGGTACTAAAGTACACATATTATTGCCCTTGACTGTACTTAAAAATGTGAAATTGTGTATATTCGTCACGGTCTAAACGTTGCGTTAGCGTATTTTAAACTTCGTAGTGGTTAAACCTTTAAACATCTTTCATTTGCTTGCTTACTTTATTTTATAAAATGACACCAATCATTTTACTAAATGTTTGCTGTCCATTTGGACAGCTGTAATATTAGTAAATAATATTAGTAGCTACGCAGTTTGCTTTTCGAGTGTTGTTTCCTTACGAAACGATACACCCGGCTCGTTTTTTGGCATGATTATAGTATTGCGTTACATTAAAGACTACACTTCATCTGGCTCATCCTAGATGCTTTGAACCTACCCTGTTTTATTTACAAAAACCTTCTTTCACACGACAACTGGATAAAATACATTTTATATTTTGATAATATAATTAATTAGAAGGGATGGAATTATAGCACAATGAGTAGATATCGAGGTCTACTAAATACCTTATAAATAATATTTGAAAATAACTTAAACAAAGGAATTATTTCAAGAAGCACATAGGTAAAGTGTTTGTAAGCAAACGATTACCATCCAGAGATTAAGTGAGCAGTAGTATGTGTTGAGGTACGGCGAGGTGGCGGCGGCTAGGAGGCGGCGCGGCGCTCTGTGGTGGCGTCCTCGAGGTTGCTGTCCCAGTCGAACTCCGTGGCGCCGCCGCGCGCCGCCACCTCGCCCAGGTGCCGCCAGCGATACTCGAAGTCTGCGTCGCGCCTCTTCAGCGCCTCGAACCTGCGCCACGCAAATAAACGCCTTACTCTCACCCCCTCTTATTCATAAACGCACAATACCTAAAGTGTGATTGAAATATTCTCTGTGATTATCACATTTTAATTTGACAGAAAGAGGTAAAGAATTGTTTATTTAAAATAGGTTCATTTGTTTGTTCATGAATAAGGGGTCTACTCTTTGAATTTGTTGCATTTCCATTGGCAATTATGGCAAAAAATTGGCCCGTATATTTAAGTGGTCAAAAATCGTCCACCAAGATTCGGCTCAAAACCCTTATATATACCTACTACTGTACTTCAACTTAAATAAAATCTTATAATCATCATCAATGCCATGAAAGTGATAGGAAACACCATAGCCCGGGAGCCCACTGCAAGAAACCCTACCTAACTGATAAAAAAATAGAAAATGCCTATCCTGTAGACATAGCCAGAACGGTGACACTCCGCCTGCCTACAAAATGTGCGTCTGGACGCACATATGGACGTCTGGACGCGCGCCGCCGTGCGCTGCCAAAGTAGTAGTTTCTGTTTGAAGACGTACTTATGGCTAAGCCAAAAGCCAAAAGTACTGCATAGCATACGGGTGCTGGAATAATGACAGAAATATCAGACTTATCTTTTTTTAAACGGTCTAAGGATATCGAAATTCGAAAGGTAAGATAATCATTAATATTATTATTATTATTAATAACTTCGATCTAGGTATAGATGAATTAGCGAGAGCGTGGAATTGCATTTGTAGTGGTTGTACGGTTCGCATGAAAAGGAGAATAACTTAAGTATTTCTCTTAATTTAATGGAATTACATACTTTTCTTTTCTTAACAAATAAAACAATACTCGGTCTTTTTTTGCTTTCATTCGCTATTATTAAATTTTTCATCTGAGCTGTCAGAAGTATTGATAAAATTAAGTAATAATCAATAATCAGACCCCGTACATTTGGTGCCGCTGTCGTAAAAGTGACGTATTTTCACGTACAGGATGCTATTTTTAATTTACTAAAACTATCAATGCATTAAAAAATTAAACAAATAAACTTAAATATTTTGCATTTCAATATTTTTAATAATTAAACAACTCAATTACCTTGTACCATACATAAATCCGCTCTAAACTGAAGCACGATAGGCTTTTAGATTTGTAATCCAGGAAAATATCCTCTGTACCACCTTCGTTTCCATAGGTAATATAAAACCCGTAAAAACGCTTTTGTTGCGTAACATTTCTGTTTGTTGTGTCGCACATTTGTGTTAATTGTCAAATTTCCCTCTTAAATAAAAAGTTTAACGTTGATAGGCACATTTTTTAGCTTTTATATACAATTGTAGCGCGGCAACCCCATATGAATCCATTCAGGAATGATCCCGATGTCACTGACCAATGGGAGCGCAGCGACTCCCTTCCGATCCGGTCGTGTCGCTCTCGGTCGACTCGTCTTCCGGCACGATACCACAACTAGTTAAGATCTGCCCTACCTAAGTTCTTGTTGTAAATTATCATTAATCTCGGTAATCGCTATACTCTGTTAATTAAAAGTGTGTCACAACAGTATTAAAGTGTATTTAAATGTACGGGAGTGTTTAATTTAATAATTCACAAGCCCTGCGCACGACCTCCAAAAAAAAGCGCAAGCTAGCCGGTGTTACACAATACAATACAATACAAAACACTTTATTGTACACCAAACAAAAACATTACAGAGAAACAGCACAATTAAAAACAACACAGGTAAACAACAGGCGGTCTTATCGCGTACGTGGATTTTACTTCTAGATCTCTGGTCAGGTTATGAATAAAATAACATGACAACTAGGTACCATATTAAAAAGTTTGTAAAATATATTTTTTGGGCATTGTTTAAATGAGTTGTATTGGTATGGTACTCGATATCGTGGGAATATACAATAAGAACTGTTAGTATACACGCTATACAAATTATTATTTAATATTAACAAACGAGTTTTATACTTAGAGTTGTGCTTATTCCACTGCTCAAAGTTGACAATCACAATCTGTTCTAAATGTTTAGGGGTTATACTTAGCGATGAAAATGGCGAAAGATTCATGTTGTTTCTTTCGAAAGTTTGTATCTTTCCTATAAAATACATGTAACTTTCGAAAAAAACAAAACTGACGTTTGTCTGAAAAATACAATCATACACGTATAATACCTGTTTAATACTGTGTATTTTACATGTTTATTTAATAATAATGACTTGATTAAATAATTGCCCCACGATAAAGCAAGACATACAAATAATAATAATATTTTTGTAATTTACTTTTATAAACATATTGTAAAAAGCCTAGCCTATGTAAAAAAGTAAATTAAATAATAATAATATTAAGAGACTCCGCTCTCGTGGTTTGATCACCGTTGCCGGCGGTACTCTAAGTTAACTTTTTTTATAATATGTTTATAATTATGTAATTCGTATTTTTTATGTCTGTTTTTTGTTTTTAAATTTTATAACCATACTATGTATAATATGTATTATAAAATCCAACCCTAAGATTGAAAAGAAATAAAGAGATTAATTCAACAATAATGAAAAGCAGAATGAAAAGTCACCTGTTTGTATGAGAGCCAATACATTCTGAGTCACTATTCATAATATAATATAATAAATATAATAATGCGAAAAATACAATGTATTTTACATGTCAAAAACCTAAACTTGCGAAAGATTCAATCGAAGCTCTGCAAGGAAAGATACTGTATTTTACTGAAAAATACAGGGGCCTTTGAAAGATACATGTATTTTTCATGTAATTTTCATCGCTAGTTATACTACACCGCCTGTTCGTGAAACTCCATTTCAAAATAGAAAACGATCTCTCAACGTCTACCGACGTAACTGGCATGTTTAAAATAAGGCCATAAGTTCATTGTGTCTGTAGCTCCGTCAATATAAATCTCCTGGTGGTCATTTAAATCTGCCATCTTTTGCATTATTTGTGTTCCCTTGATTTTCTTTAATACTAGTTTATACTTTTTATATATTTTTTATCCTTTTGGATTCAGACCCATCTTTGACAATTTGGCTGTCACAGTTTAAACCACTTGTAAAGACTCGCTTAATGTTAGCGTAGAGCTCTCTATTTGCTTTGTGAAATTCATTAAAATGCTACTATTTTCAGTTATGAAACTTAAATGTGATTTTAGATTAGGTTTTGAAATCGCTAATTTAGCACGTCTCACTTTAACGGTATGTTGATCATCAAGATTATTAAGTGCATTCGTAATTTCATCGAAGTATGTCGTGTAATAAATATAGGCCTCAATCCATGTATTTCATCTTGTTAATATTGGTCGAAGTGGTTGCTGTATATTCCGATGTACCTGACTGTTTTAATTTCTTTGTTCGTGAGGGACATTCAAGGAATGCTGATTTGACGCTTGCAATGAGCTCATTCACGTCGTCATATAAACTTCGAACTATGTCGGCGACACGGTTCCACCCATGAGCCAAACATGTCAGTTGTATCATGTTTGGAAATAACTCATTCAGGGTTTTACCAGCTTTCAACATGTAGGGAGCTCCATCGGTCGAAAATAATACCTCCCTTTCATTGAAATTGTTATCTTGAAAAATGTTTTTAGCGAGTCAACAACTAAATCTTTGATGGTGGCATGATTGGTCTTGTCAAGAACCTTACAAGCGACTATTATGAGGTTTGCTCGCCTTATTGTTTTTAAGAGCTCCTACAATTACTTGCAACATTATGGTCCAATTGGTCCTTCGTTTCGTCGACATAAATAAATCACATAGGATTCTCCGATATCATTCCTTATAGACTTATTATTTTCGAAAACTTTTGGTAAATATCGTAGTCGTAAGTCTGTTTCCGATGGAACATGGACAGTTTTTGTATATTCGCCATTAATGCACCTTTGTATGAAGTGTCGGAAAATTTAATTATCTAATTTCACCCCAGGGTATGTTTGAAGCGATCATAAAATTGGCAAGATCCATGTTTAAATTTTCTTGTGTTTTATTTTGTCCTTCCTTGTCTAGCTTAGTCGTTCCTATATGTTTTGTGATATTGCTGATTTTCGGGGTTGAATTTTGATGACAACTAGAGCAAAACACGTTACCGCCATTTACAATTAAAAACGCATATTTGTTACAAAATTCCTCTAAACATGACATTGTGATAATCAAAGAGCGGAATTCTTCATAGCAAAAATCAAACTGTCAGAAGGATTGACCTAACTGTTTTATCGACTTATCGATGTTACGGAATAATATCGCATTAGGTATCCATAATGCAAATAAAACTTGAAAAAGTACTAGATAGAATTCCGGACTACGACATGATACGCAAATATGCTGATTTTATAGAAAAAAGTGATTACAGCCAAAACACCGTTATCGAGTACTACAAATATGCTCCTGTTACTTCAACTGAGGTAGAACGCTCGTTTTCATCTTATAAATGGATCTACAATGAAAAAAGGAGTAATTTGAAAGGTGACAATGTTGAAAAAATAATGACTATTTTCTTTTACTACAGGGAAGATGAAGAAAACATGTTTAGTACAGATTTAGATTTCGACTTTGTTATTTTGAATGAAGATTAGTTACCTACTCTTAGCGATATTTGTTTTTAATTTTGAATGATAAGTTTCATATAGAAAATTAAAAAAAAAGTATTTTCTGTTTTATTCTTTACTATTATACTAAAATACAGTGGCGGTCAGCTAATTAGGGACACCGTTAATTTGTTTGTATGTATATCCAAAAGCCTGATTTCATTACTTTAACTTTGTTTCGTTAAGTGACAAATATTTATCGATAAGTCGATAAATAAAAAAAACAACAAAAAAAACTAAAACAAAATTTAAAACTATTAGTGTCTTCCTCCTTCCAAACAGTATCTATAAAACGAATAAAATTAAAGTCTTGAAAATAGGAAATCTTGTCAATTATCACCAAAGAGCGGAATTCTTCATAGCAAAAATCAAACTGTCAGAGGGATTGACCTAACCGTTTTGATTTTTGCTATGAAGAATTCCGCTCTTTGGTGATAATTGACAAGATTTCCTATTTTCAAGACTTTAATTTTATTCGTTTTATAGATACTGTTTGGAAGGAGGAAGACACTAATAGTTTTAAATTTTCTCTAGAATGAATAATTATTTTATTAACCATTTATTAAGATGTACTTATTCTAAAAGGGCGTAACTTCATTTCTACGACACAATGGACATATTACGTTAGTCCAATCTGTATATAAAAAAGTATCATGTCAACCGATAATTCTCTAAGTATCTATCCATCTATCAATAGTGTCAATGTCAAATTTGATATATGGCAGGTTTTTTTCTCGTGAAAAAGGCAATGGTATTATATCTATTCAGGCATAGTATTGGTAAAACTCGATATTTTTTTTAACTTCCTTGTAATTTTGTAAATAAAGAAAAATAAATCTAAATAAACATTTTGCCGGGTTCAGGAGGCAAAACCCTTTCGATTCGTATAGTAATTTGCAGGTGTCACCAAAATGAAATGTTGTCAATTATGATTAGGTACCTATTTCAATGTTACTAAAAGAAAATCTCAATTTTTAAAATAACTATTTCAATTTTAATATGATTTATAATTAATGTACTACGTAGGTGAATGACAATCAGTCCAAGTCAATCACAGGCGTTTTATATCTTATCTTTGCTTATTTTTAATATCGATAACGGTTAACTAAAGAGGTATGTACAGTCACGAGATTTAATTTGGTACCCACCTGAGATCCAAAGTCAATCTGACATTCTACAACAATAAGATTGAGTTTCTTAAAAGTTACAAATGAGTTGACATCTCTAATGACATTGACGACTTCAAGCATATTTTTCTTGAAATGGGTCCCAAATTAATGCTCGTGACCGTACGTAATCAATTATTCCGAAAAAAGTAAATTGAATCAGCCTATATGCAGCCTGACGTCGATTTTGTGTCAATGGCACCAAATGTACGGGGTCTGATAATAATATTATGATCTGTAATTCGATCAATTCATCTACATTTATTTTCTTCACTTTGGACATGGCCGATGACGGACACAAGTACGTAACTTTTTCTTACTTGGAGAGGTGAATATTTTTGTTGCTTTGAATTTGTCACTCACAGACAAAATATTATAAACAGTCGAGAGAGAAACACCTGTAGCTTTTTCATATAACTGGGCAGCGGTAAAAGGTGAACTTAAATTTTTCATCAGCTAGTTCAAAATATTTATAACATATCAAAATAATGTCCTTACTTTGACTCTCGATCGGACCAAAATTATTTTCTGCCATAGTTGTTAAAAACTGTGTACCTAACTTAAAATCGTATGGGCCCAGGAAGAATTGTTTTGAAAACTGTGAGAATACAATAAAATCAGCTGTTTAAATATACGCACAACGTAAATAATATTTAGAATTTGACACTGACATTATTTTTTAATTTTCTTTTTTACTATAATTATGTTATTACAAAACTCTTTTTATGCTGATAGTACGGGAAAAGGGAAATTTCAAATATAGAATGCCTATAAACACACAATACCACTACATATGCAATTCCACGCTCTCGCTAATTCATCTTATAGTTACGAGTAGCTGGACTCAATTACTGACACAATCAGTACCTACGGTTTTGAATCCTCGGCGCAAAAAGAGCGGTATAATATTATGTATTTTACTAACGACCCGTCCGCAGCTTCGCAGTTTTCAAGTTATTCGCACCAAAAATCAATTAAGTACCTACTTGCCTTAAACAACGTTCAGTGTAAGTAGATTTCCCAGTAATAGTAACTCTGCCTGCTAAAGCAAGGTCAGCATAATTATACTGGTTATTAGGTAAACGCAACACACAAATGGCAGCATTTTTTTTTTTTTAACGGAGTAGGTAACAATAGTGCTTGAGTTTATAATTTAGTCGTGTAATACGAGTTGCATAGTCCAAGAGCTGATGTAAAATTAGTTCTTACTTTGATCAATAAGTACTAACGTTTAATTAAGTAGGGTTTTGGTTGTTTATTTATTTTCTTAAAGTTTCTGATGTTGAACATTATTTTATCCATCCAAATATCATAAACCCTCCATGATGCGTTTAAGAACCGCACATTATGACCACCATAAAAATAGACTGTTTTGAAAGAACAAGTTTCTTATCTGAACATATCTTATTATTACTAAATAATAACATCGATTTCGATGATATTATTTCATTCAAATTTCGAAAATCTCTGAAAAATAAAGAAATTTGAGTTCACCTCTATTCTAATATCAGTCGAGATGACGTTTAGTTCGAAATGAATTGTCAATTTGAATACAAATTTGACAAATGTCGCACGTAAGTAAGATATCGAACGATATGATAGTTGGAGCCGACTCTAGTTTGTCTCTGAATTTAAAAAAACTATGACAGCTGCCAGATAACTTTTCAATCTTTTCATTACCGCCATTACCGGTTAAAATTTGTTTTGTTGTATAAAATTTTACGATTTCTAGAATTTAAACCATAAAATGAGCGTTCACGATGATAAAGATATTTCGGTCAAGCCTCATGATATCCGTGACAAAGCAACTAACGTCATACATGACTTATTACTGTTAGTAGCCCTGAACAACGCCGCGATGCCGGTCATAATATCATGGAGTCTTATGATATGTGGGTAGATAAAGTAGTGTACTCGTATGTAACTATACATAATTAGGCATTAAAACACTTGTGTGATGTTATTATGAAACTCGCCTTCGGCTCGTTTCATAAACCCACACTCATGTTTGATAATCTTCATTACGTTCAGTCATATAAACTACTATTGAAGTCTAAAACTAGTAAACTACGTCTTTTTACACGTAGATAGAAAGGGAGCTCCGAGCAAACAACAAACAAGTCGCGGCCAAATTTTGCTAGCCCTCCAGGCATGTACTATTTTTTCTCGTCATTTAAGTAAGCGAACTACATAAGAAAACTACAATTGGTAATAAATTCAACTTGTTTTCTTACAACTGCCACGGAAAAGTAATAGTGCAAGTAACTGCCGGCCCTACGAGGTGGGCGGATTCAGTAAAGCTCATAACGCGCAAAATAATACAGACTCTGGCGGTGCAGATTTAAGGTGCATTTAGCCTCGTTAGAGGTACCCCCGCTATCGATCGCAAAAATGTAACCAAGGTCACTTCCGTACGTGCACTTGTATTATTATCGTTCCCGTGTTCTCAGTAGGTTTAAATTCGCGTGTGTGCTGTCACAGGGAGTCGCTTCAGTACTTGTACTATTACTTATTCTGTGATATACGAGGGGTGATCCATAAGTTTTGAGAATGAGTATGAACCATCCACATAATGATATTCTTTTAATGTGGAATATACCATGGCACTAATCAAACTTAAATTAGAGACAAAAAAAAACTACATTATTCATTTGTTTTTCTGTGATAGCTAAACAAAAAACATCTGTATGAACAATTTTACAAGCCGGCAAAAATATGAGTTAGTTTAGTAATAATTTGGAATGGTCTGGAGAAAGTTCTGGTACACTAATAAAAAATATTGTTATTGAAAATGAAACCTTGATTTATCAATATAATTATAAGGATAAATAAGTTATCATTGCAGTTGATTTTTTATCTCCTGCTGTCACCAAAATTTAGGGTGTTATTTTCGACTTTTTCCTGGATTATCGAGGCCTACAAACAAATACTGTGACATTCGTTTTTAGCAATTGAGTTGTAATAATCTAAGAGAGTTATATAACATTATTTTATCATAGTTTTGGGAAAATATTCAAAATAAGCTGAAGAAAAAAAAAATACGAATTTGCAGCAGGAATTGCGTTTCAGACCCTTGTAATTGACAAGGGTGCCGCTCCTCGACCAAAGATCAGAACTGATAACCGCTCTCCGCACTATTTAGCCCTAACTGTCGACTACCACTTTTCATTCACGAATGTTCAAAAACAACTACATAAAACTCACGAGCTGGTGATCACTTAGTGAACGTACAAAATTTGCCCATTTCGACCTCCAAAATTTAAACTATTTTTATAGTGGTAAAATAAAACAATTGAATGACGTTAATAAGTGTTTGGAAATATAGAAAGTGTGTTTATTCCAATTAAAATATAACCATTTACATATCTACCATTTTTAATACCGATTATTAAAACTTAGCAAATTTTTCGCAAATGGTAAACAAGTGGAGCGAAAAATCATAAAAAAAAAATTTTATTGAAAAATTTTACGGACTTACAAGCCATACAAGTTTCGTTAAATTTTTCGATGACGTGGGCATGGCCTCCCAACTCGAACAACGTATGATTATTACTTTCATAAACCGTCTCAAAAAGTCTCATTTTTAAAGTCAACAATTTTCTTGAACTCAATGCCACCTGGTGATATCTAATATGTTACTAAAACTATTAGGTTGGCTGCCAGCGTCATAGCAGTGGTGCTCAGATACGGCATCTACTGGTGTAACTACGGGACTAAAATTGCCTACAGATTTGCCTAGATTAGGACGGCACGCTTTTGCTCTATGAGAATGGGTATCTGTACTTGTATTGTATGATCTGTGACGTGGGTCAAGTGAGTCAGCTCGCAACAGTACCTCTTGAACATGAGATCCTTGGCGAACTCGTAGAGTTCGAGGTCGAGCGCGTTGAGGCGGCGCACGCGCGCCACCTGCGCTGGCGCCAGCGCCGACAGCGTCGCACCTGACACCGTGGCGTTGTGCTGTGAGAAAGGCACCGCGAACCGCAGATTGAACGTCTCCTCGAACACGTACTGTGATATCTGAGGACAACCAAGCCCTTTTAATATCGCTCGCCGGTACATTGCTGACACAGATGGATCGCGTGCGTTTCACAGCCCGCACACTTTTGAACACGGTGAGCAGAGGTGGACGGAGGCGAAACGAAAGACCGATTTCCTATCCCCCTTGAAATAATTATCCGAGTTCCAGTACCTAAATGTGATTTCACTTCTTTACCAAATTATAACTAAATCGGCCCAGTAGTTTCGGAGCAAATTTTCTGTGACAGACAAACGGACAGAGACGCACTAGTCATCCTATAAGGGTTCCGTATCTCATTTTTTGTACGGAGCCCTAAAAACATAAGCACGTTTCAATCGGTAAACTTTTTATGATAAAAATATATTGACTAAATAGCACAAGGGAATCGTACAATAAAAGGAAAGGTGTCTTGCACTGAGTGACTTTGATCTGGTTTTTAGGGTTCGAAGTCAAACTAACCCTTAGAGCAGGGGTGACCAATTAGTTTCGCTCGGGGTCCGTTTAAGAAATGAAATGACCATCGCGGTCAACATTATATAGAAAAAAATATTTATAACCAAATGTAATTACGGAAATAACAAAGGTATTATTTCCCATATCAATCAGAAAAATGACATTTTTGTTGCGGACACAGTAAAATTAGTGCAAGCTATAGACATAACTGTAGTGCAAGTTGCTGTGTTCTCGCGGTCCGCACAAAATGGTTCGGCGGTCCGGATACGGACCGCGGCCGCCATTTGGAGACCCCTGCCTTAGAGTTTCGCCACGTCCGTCTGTCCTCGGTCGAGCTGAGACTCTTGGTTCTACAAAGCTGTATGTAATATATTTTTTATATACTTATTTAGTTTCAATTCTTGAGGAGGATGATGCCAGTGTGTCCATAAGATAGCACCACGAGTTCTAAATATTTGTGTTGCAGTTTTAAATATTTTATTCAAAAGTTTAAACTCCATAACCTCCCAAAATAGGCTAAAACACATTTGGATTTCATAGAAACGAAACTCGCGCTCATGCACTTGTTCTGGCCTTTACCAACGTGACGTGATAAATCAACTTACACAAAGAGGTCGATATTTCCGCATGTCATATCATCTGGATATTTCTTAGTTCTAGAAATTAATAATGATATTAGATTAGTTAGCTCTATTACATCATAATAACCACATGAAAAGTGTCTAAAATGCTGTCGTCGCCGCCGGCTCTTGGCCGGCAGGCGGCCTACATCTCTCGCCTACGCTTTTAACAACATAGCTTGTTTCCAATTAGCCTGAGTGGTGACATAGATTTGTTAGCATTTTAATTGAAAAAACCAGTGTGATAAAAGCTAGCTTCGAAAACCCTACAGCATGTTTTGATATTGTCGTCTATATAAATGTAAAAAAAAGGAGCCAACTCTCATTACTTTCATTAAAACATTATAGCCTGTCCCTCCCACAACCAATACGAATCTAACAACACCTCATTTGTTAAAACCCACCAAGCTGTTTAGGTTGCAGAGCGTGCCAAAGAAATTTACTTCCATAGTCTGTTCCTATTCAAATCAAATCAAATCAAATCATTTATTCTGTAAGTAGGCCCTGTAGGCACTTTTACAAGTCTGAGTCTACCAGCGCTTCCAAAGAGACCACTGTTGAGAAGAAGCGCCGCAAGAAACTCAACAGTAAGCCGTTTTTTAAAAATAAATCACTTATTACAATACTAAACTTAAGCTACATAATTTAAATGTCATAGGGATGTACAGGTCCCAGTAGTAATAATAATTAAATACATCAAAATGTCAGATTAAAATAAATAATACAATTTCGGAGATGTAAACAGGCTCCAGGTAATATAGGGTGAATCTACCAGCGCTTCGGACGAGACCATCATTGCGGAGAAGAAGCGCGAAACTAAGTTACATTAAGTAAAGTAAGTTACATTAGGTAATAAAGTAATAAATAATAATTTCTTAAAACTACCAAAAATAAAATCATTACAAATGTAAGGTCAATAAACCTTAAATAAAAACAAACAAACAATAAAACACTATGAGAACAACACGACGAGGTCTCTACGTCAAAAGCCATAACTAGAATAATTTATTTAACAAAAAGTCCTTGCAAACGTGAACAGACCGGACCCCACAAACAGCACCCGTTCACGAGTATGACGCGTATCTCAGCCATCGCCTCTCTCAACCATATGTTCGGGAAAGTGGCGACCCGATCAACGACGCCGCCGTAAGCAAAGACCTTTGAGCGAGCGTGACATGCTCATGCTGCCGGACAACATAAAAGTAATATTGTGTGAAGCAGCTGTCCGGCGAGAAACATCACAGTGTGTTCTTAATTAAAAGCGTCTTGTACACACAAGAACTAGAAAAGATAAAATACAAATAGTAAACATAACATTGATTGCTTGAATACACAGTTTGCTTAAAGGCTATGCTTATCAAGGTACCTAGAAAAATTCTACGAGTAAATATACCTGACACTATTTAAAGACATCTTGGTCACCAATGAAGTCATTTACAGTGTAATATGCCCTACCCAACAAGCAGCGCTTGATGTGGGACTTAAATTTATTGAACGGCATATTGACGATATCAGAAGGTATCTTGTTGTAAAAACGTATACAGTTCCCCACAAACGAAGTGCTTACTTTACGGAGACGGTGACCTGGAAGAGCGAGCTTATCCCTATTTCTAGTATTTAAGTTATGAACGTCGCGGTTATGCCTAAAATCATGTATGTTTTTGCGTACATACATGATATTCTCAAAGATATATTGAGACGCGACTGTAAGAATGTTGATTTCTTTAAATTTATCCCTAAGTGAAACACGAGACCCCAATTGATAAATCGCACGTACAGCCCTTTTCTGTAGTACAAAGATAATTTGGATGTCAGCCGCTCTTCCCCACAGCAAAATTCCGTAGCTCATAACACTATGGAAATAACTATAGTACACCAGTCTCGCCGTCTCGACGTCAGTAAGTTGTCGAATTCGCTTTACCGCATAAGCCGCCGAACTTAGTTTACCTGCAAGTGTGGATATATGCGCACTCCATTGCAGTTTCGAGTCAAGAGTGACACCTAAAAATACTGTTCTATCTTCGAATTCCAGTGGCTCATCCTTCAGTCTTATTCTATCCACATTCATACTTTTCACGTTGGAAAGAGAAAATTTAATGCACTTGGTTTTCTTGGCATTTAAAAGTAAGTTGTTGGCTGTAAACCAGTCAACAATTGTAGACAACGCAACATTGATGTCATTATAATTATCCCGTTTCCTATCCACTTTGAATATAAGTGACGTATCGTCAGCAAACAAGACTATTTCAAGTTTATCGCGCACTACATACGGGAGATCGTTAATATAGATTAAAAATAAGAACGGGCCCAGGATAGAGCCTTGAGGCACTCCCATAGCAACAGATGACCCAGAAGATTGTGTTCTGTTAATGTCTACCCGCTGAGTTCTATGAGCAAGGTAAGATGTAAGAAGATCAAGGGCACCGTTTTTGATGCCATAGTAGCTTAACTTCCGCACTAACGTAACATGATCAACACAATCAAATGCCTTGGACAGATCACAAAACACTCCAATTATATCCAATGATTTCTCCCAGGCATCAAAGATATGTTTTACCAAAGTTGAACCGGCATCGGTAGTAGATCGTCCTTTGGTAAATCCGAATTGACTGCTATGAAGTAGCTTGTATTGATTAAAGTGTGAGGATATTTGATTAAGAATTAATTTCTCAAAAACTTTACTTAGTGCTGGTAGTATTGAAATCGGTCTAAAATTTGTGGGGTCTGATTTAGCCCCTGACTTAAACAAGGGTATGATCTTACTATGTTTCATGAGATCAGGAAATACTCCAGTATCGACACACTTGTTAAACATAGTAGCTAGGTAAGGCGCAGTTGACTCTAAGATGGAGTTGAGTACTGTAACTGAGAGGCCCCAAAGATCTTCAGTCTTTTTGATATTAAGAGACCTAAACGTTTTGATCACAACTTTGGAGGTGACATGATAAAATTTAAACACATTTGTGCATTCCTTAACATTAGATCTTAATAATATTTCAGCCTTATCAGGAGATGATAGTAAAGATTTAGTGGTCTCCAAAGGTATATTCGTAAAAAACCGCTCGAATTCTTTTGCCACATCAATGTCAGAGTTTACTAGAGTATCTTCAACTTGCAGGCTGTAGTGCGGGTCTCTAATTCTAGTTCTACCGGTTTCAGTGTTAATTACATTCCAAACGGTTTTAATCTTGTTGTCAGATTTACAAATTTTATTCGAATAGTACTCGGACTTCGCAGCAGCACAAATCTGCTTGAATTCCTTAGAATAATTTTTGACGTACTCTAGAAACTCAGGCCTATGATCGACAGCTCTCATAGCATACAGCTCATACAATTTGTACCTCTTTTCATGAATCTCCGGTGTAGCCCAATCATTAAATTTCGTACCTAGCTTGGCTTTTACCTTTTTCAGACTAAAGCATGCATCAAATTCCTTAATAATACAACTAAATAAAGAAGTACATAAGGTATCCGGATCTTCCCCAGTACACGTCATATAACTTAGTTGGTTAGTGACCTTATTTTTAAATAATTCCAATCGATTTTCAGTAATTTGTCTAAGTATAAACTCTTGGGGGGCATTATCAGTCTTCCCCTTAAAGGAAGCTTGCTGGCCGCAGTGATCCGAACTTAAGATATTGATTACGGATTTCTGAACAGGGTCAAAATTACTAAATATATTATCAATACACGTAGCACTCGTTGCTGTAATTCTTGTTGGCTCATAGAACAGATTGACTAAATTGAAAGATTTAAAAGCACTCAGTAAATTAACAGAGGTGGGTGATTTGTCCAGCAGATTAACATTAAAATCACCACAAACAACAATACACTTTTGAGTATTAAAAACACAACTCAGAACATTCTCTAAAATGCTCTCAAAAAGCCTGTAATCCGCCGTAGGGGGTCTGTACACGCAAATAATAATAAATTGTTCCAATTCAACACACGCAAGTTCAATATGACGTTCAACTGACTTCGCAACAATATCTTTGCGCTCCTTAGATTTAGTGTTTCGTCTGACCATAATCAGGGATCCGCCTCGACCGCAAGATTGTCTAGCAAACATGCTAACAATATCATGATTATTAAAATTAAACATGCACTCATGACTCTTAAGCCAATGCTCAGTGACACATAAAACGTGTATATTAGCACTATCTATAAACAAACTAATTTCTAGTTCCTTACTAGAAAATCCCTGTATATTCTGATGAATTATATTTATTACATTATTACTAAACTTATTTTTAATGTTCGTCGGCCTGTGGGCAGGCACGGGGCCGCCGCGACTGTCGCCGCGGACGACAGCCGCGGCCGTTGTCGAAGCTGTCAGTTTAAATGAACTGGCAGCTCCGGCGCGGGGCCGGCGCTAATAAAACTCAGCGCAGGCTCCGTCCTACAGTCGCTCGCTATGCTAGTCATAGCGGAGTCTAAAATATTATATGCTAGCAAATTAGCACACTCATCTAAGTACCTACGTGGTAAATAACAATAGTTATGCGTCAAATCGAACTTTTTTACAAATTTATTTGTATCAAAAAATGAAATTTTTGAATTGTATAATGACATTTTATATAATATCGAGTTAAAATAATCAATATTTCTGTTACCTTTATTTGTTAATTGGTGGGAAAACAGACAAGCGCAAATAATTATTTTACCTATATCACCTTTGCTAACTTCAGTGAGGGCCTCAGACAAATTCAGAGTACAATGAAAATAACAGGTATACCCGACTGTAATTGTCTATTGCCAGAGGATGAAATAATGATGGGAATAATTTTACCTCTAAATAGTTAGTTAAAAAAGTTGAATTTATATTCATCATCATCATTGTATTATAATATAATACAATGATGATATTATGTCCGAATAATAATTTTGAAGGTGTTTCTCCAGGTAAATCCCCGATATAAGGTGACCCCTACTTTCAGAGCTGATATCTCGTAAACGGCCCAATTAGCCATGCTAACTTTTTAAATATGTATGGAAATCTCAAAACCATTTCGAGAAACAAGCTTTCGGTACAGTTTCTGTATATCAGATTTAAAAAGAAGTCTCACATTATTAAGATACTCGTTGAAATGTTTTGACCTTCAAATGACCTTTCTGTGAGTTATCAAACGAATAATGGATATGATTCCATTGCCATATTTAAAAAAAAAAACCGACTGACGTCTGTCTAGTCTATATCAAACACAAATTTGACATTGACGTGTCGTTTCTTTTCGTAAATTGTTTGCTTATTATAATTAATAAATGCAATCTAATTTATAAGAGTACTCAATGGTCAAGACTTTATTGTTAAACCATTGTGTAAAAGAAATGTGTTTGTTTTAAACAGGTACATACGAGTACATTTAAATGATCTTCACAACAAAACTGCAAATAGTTCTTGAAGTATTTTTGCTTCACTTCACGACACCATTCCTCTCGCCGTCGTTCCGGGATTGGTACGAATAACAAATCTGGGTTATCCCTGCTGTTATTCAGACATAAAGGGACGAAACACTTGTGGCCTTCCATTTCAAACAAGTTCAGATAGTGATTTCAATTTTTTTTGAGCCCGTCCTCGGTGACGTTGACACCTTGATGTTGACTTTACCATAGACTTTACTGTAATTTCTTTTTATGCAGGCGAAGACTACATTATCCATTATGCGTTTGATGACGTCACGTCAGCAATAATTTTTTTTTTTTTTAATGTAGTTAGGATTAATTAAAAACAAAAATACCGAAATTACTTTCTTAAAATAGTCTATATTTATCAAATAAATTATAAAAACCATACAAAAATGAAGCATGGCCAATTGGTCCATCCTTTAGGAAGTTAAGATGCCACAGACATACACACAGATACGTTAAACTAAGACAGTAAAATATGCTAGTTGCTGTTCTAGCACAGGAGTTGGAGTAAGACAGTAGTCGTATTGATTGCTGTATTAGACCATGTGATCCACGCTTTAGGAGGGTGTCTTAATCATAATCATAGTCTGTATTTACTTCATAAATGGTACAATAATGGTATATTTGGACCCGAACAAAACATTTTTCCAATGATATTACATATCGCCCCTTTACTTTCTCAACCTCGTATCTGATCGAATTGTTAGATAGGAAAGTAGTATTTATTCTTTAGGGAACATGAGTGATTTTCCTATCCAACTTTTCGATCAAATACAAGCTTGTAAAAGTAAAGGGACGATATAAACAAGATGAAGACATTATGTCACTCCCGCGCCCGAGTTGAAGCTTCATAAAAGACCCAATTGACCACTCTCGCTCTCAGTTCACACGAAATATGGCGACGAAACACGTGAGCCGAAGTTGAATAAAAATAAGTAAAATGACGTCGTGTGCTTCGGAAATGTCGCGCACGCGGAGTTCAGTCTAATTTATACCGTATACCTCCATAATGAGCAAATCTCACGAAAAAATTATTTCCTTTAAACTAGTAAACAAATAAACCCCGTAATAGGACCCAAGTGGACGCTCTTTTTACTTTTCTGAACTGATACCTTCTAGATCCTAGTCAATTATTTTTATCAGAAAATACAGTCCGTAAATCGCGTTGCTAAGGCGTCGTTTTGCAATGTCAGACCAGCCAGACAATTCGTCTACTATGCCTATGGTGATTTAGACGTCACATTATTTTTCTAACAAAAAGTTCTTAACTAAAGGGTTGGCACTCAGAGGGCGCAACATCCACGTGGCGCGATGCCAAACCAGCGAAAAATTCAGCGCGCCCCGCGGACCCTGAGTAGGCGCCGCGCTTTCGTAAGCGTCACACAGGTGACCCAGGTGGGTTACTCTGAAACACCTATACTCCAAATACCTTTTATTCCACAGTTATGACGTGATCGAAAGAAAGGGACAAGCTTAGGCTTAGTTCACATGAACGAGCGGAAACGCGCGTGGCCGCGCGTAGCGCCATGCATCGCGCACAAGATCTTTAACCGCGCGTCGTCAGCGCGCGGTCATATAAACGACAACGTTATAGTAGTTTATGCAATAGTTGTATAAGAGAGGTCAAAATATATGAGTGGCGTGAGTTACGATGTGAGCCGAAGGCGAACATCGTAAAGGAAAGCGCCACGAGTGTTTTTTGACTTAGTTATACACCGTTGCATACAATACTTTTTCTACGACTAGGTTTCAAATGAAATGCAAAATTAAGCGAAAAAACTTACAAACGAACGAACGAAGTAAAGAACAACAAACGAGCGGGAAACAAGAAAATGACAAAATATGTGTCTATGGTTTACTTTGTTTTTAAATTGACGGAATGGAAAAAAGAATTATTTACAATTCCAAAACATTTTAATTTGACCAATCAGAATACTTCACTAAATTAAATCCACCAATCACAATACACATCGACTGTCAAACGGAACGATAGGTTCTTTTAGGTACGTGTTTCTCTTTAACTAATTTAAATCTTTTAAAAAAACTTTGTAATTCGTATCAACCAATCAGAATACAGCTATTTTAAAATCGACCAATCAGATAACTGAAATCATTTCTCAAAACATTAGGTGTTTTATAGTCCCTATTTCACAATCGTTAAAATATGATTAACAGGCTACACTTAGTAATCTGTGGCGTATCGTTAGGGCGACTTTACGACACCGAGAGCTGTTATGGGGAATAGAGTTATAGACTTTTCTGAAGTCATATTATCTATGTTCTTATAATAGTGTTCGTGACTATGTAAAAGACTAATAAAAGTACAGGAGTAGAAAAATTTATTATAATCTCACACCGCGCGGCCAGCCAACCGCGCGTGGACGCGTGGATGTGAACTTAGCCTAAACGTTACATCGAATTCGAATCATCTCGTAGCCATTGTAATAAATAAGATAAGGTTGTGTTATTTAAACAGAAAGCCTTTCAAAATAATTAAGAACATTATTTTGTTATTTTTTCTTTTATTTAAACCGTTTGCAGCAGTTGCTATCAAGACATCACTACGTTTTTGTGTCAAATTATATTTAGAAAAAATAAATGTATATTTCAAGCACCACTCAGGGTCTTCGTATTTTACCGAAAGGGTTTTTCATCAAAAAATACATGGTTAAATAGAAATTACTACCTCAAAATAAACATGAAGACAATGACTAAGTGTATAAATAAATAATATAACCATGCTTAACCTATAAAAGTACGCGAATATTGAGTTATAATGGTAAATTGAATTGTTTATACCTAAGAGTGACGAAATGAATAGGAACAGAATTTACATACATACACTCAAAAAACATAACGCTCTTTGTGACGCCTCGGGTAACTTGTCTGTATATTTTAAGCAGCTCCGTCGATTCCCCATAGACCACATTACCTATTCGATAACACATTTTTTTTATGAAATCTTATTTATTGTAGGTTAGGCGGGGCTATTGCGTCCGAGGGGCTATTGTAACTTTTCATATTAAGACATGTTCTACTTTTAAAATTAGTATGAAAAGTTACGATAGCCTCCCAGACACAATAGCCCCGCCTGACCTTATGACCTTCCCACGAAAAAACCCAAAGTTTGATTATTTTTTCACAGCTCCAAGGTGATATTATGTAGATACATATTAAGTTTAACGTGATACCTCCAACGCGGTCCTGGGTAAAAGATTTAGGACGGCTAAAATTTTAAAAAAACATGTTTAAGTTTAATTGTGGTAGGCGCTTGTGTAAGGTCCGTCCGGATAAGTACCACCATTTTGTCCTCTTAGCTACTAACGCACTGAGAGCAGAGGCGGCGCGTTACCATACCAAAAACGCCTCCGCCTCGCTTTGGAAACGCTTTTTTCGCTTTTTCCGTATGGGAATGCGCCGCACCTTGCCGCCTCAGTGTGTTTGCGGCTTTAACCCATCGCTATAAATTTGCGGTTTTAGGATTGCAGGCTTTAGATTGTAGTCTTGAGAATGTAAATGTCTATGGATAAAGTCGCAGTATTTGTCTTCACACAAAGCGTCGAACCGCAGCGAGCCTGGAGCGGTTGAGTGCGAAGGATCGCAGGCGGGCATAATCAAATCCGTCTGGTTCAGGACGTTGGGCACATGGATGGCAAATGGATTGGAAATAGCAAACCATGGTTTTTGAAATCATTAAATACTGCATTGATGGAATTTTGGAAATTCGTCTGCCTAAACGAATTGGTCGAATGGAACACAATAATAAAGAAAGGGTTTTTTTTTAGTCTTTATTTAATTTAAAGGTGTATCTCCCGCACTCAGTCAGGTCAATTAAATATAATGCTTGATTATAGTTGCTGCTGTTACTTTCTTTTCTATAGCAATAGAATAAGACAACACATCACTAAACTAGCATTAAATTTAATTGACGTCTCAGAGTGTGGCAGTGTGTGTGTGTGTGTTGTAGATATAAATGACCACTATCAATGACCCTTTCGATCTGTATCATAAAACACGGCTTTATAGTTTTTCATATTCGACCAGTTGAATGCCTGGTTAAGGTGGAGGATATTTTTAAAAGTCCAATAATTCAATTTTTCGATTAACGGTTCCGTTTCTGAAATAGGTATTAAGATTTTAAATGCCATTCCCCCTCCCCCCTCCATACAGACAAAATTACAAATACAAAAAATCTGAAAAATATCTTAAATGAAAGCACATACATATAACGAAATTAAAGAAAACTATCAGGACTAAAGTAGATTTGATTGCTCCCTGAGATACAGACGACTAAAGTTTAATCCTACTAAAATGACCTAAGACAGTACCAAATAACTTTAAGTAGTGTTTTACACTTGACCATCAGGTGGCCTGAGTGCTCATTCGCCTCCTCCAAACCATAAAATGCCACAAGCATGCAATATCCATATGAGGTCGTCAGGTCAGTAGGTCTAGCCAAGAAGCAAATGCTGCTAACGATTACATCAATCGTAGATTGTCGAAAATCGCTAACAGCGTTATGCGTCTTGACTAGGCCCACAGTGGTACCTTCTGGTACTCGGTGAGTCCGAAGTAGGCCATGGCGGCGAGGTTGCGCTTCGCAGAAGCGAGCAGCACGCGGTCGGTGTCGGCGGAACGGTGGCGCAGCGTGCCGTTGTAGCAGCCCACGAGCGCCAAGTCCGCCAGCATGCGCGTCTGCCGGTTGTTGGCCAGGTTCCATGGACATGCAGCGAACTCGTCCAGCGTCGCCGCGCGCCACGTCTCGCCCGAGTAGCACGACGGCACCTCGACGGCTGCGACACAAGACAATCTTTGCAACAAACATTATGCAATTTATTACTGCGGTGAGTGTTGTCACTGGGCGGTCGCATACTGAATACGCGCAGTGCGAGAAGTACTTTTACAATGTGAGCGTGGTAGTGTCTGTACATGAGCCGATGTGTGTCTAACGTCATAACATAAGGGTTGCTTCGATCGCGACTTGTGAAATTATTATCATAAGTACAAGTACGTCAAACAAATGGCTTTTTGGGAAACTATGGAACTAAGTGACAAAATTAATATTTTATTTAAGGATTGGCTTACTTTGACGTAGTTCCCTAGATAGTGATTTAAAAGTCCATTACCATTGAATTATTTTTTTTTCGTCAATACTTATTTACACTAAACACCCAAATGCGAATGAAACATTACACACCCTCTGACAATGTTATAGAGTGCACAAAGTGCCTACAGAATCGAAGCCCTAAGTAGATTGATATTTATGAATAAAACTAAGTATCATTCTAATAAGTAGGTATAAAAACACCTTCATCCTTCCTTCGGAAAACGAAAAACACCTCTATTGACATTTTGATAAACATCCCGTGTAGGGGAGACCGAGGGGAGTTGAAATAATCTTTGACATAATGTGTCGTAAGCAAATAGTACATTGTTGCCTAGGCGCGGAAAGTAAGGGTTTTCCTGACGAGGCGGTTACCAGGCCGAGCAATAGCGAGGCCTGCTAAAATACGAGTCAGGAAATACTCGTTTCCATAATGCTTTTCTCAAACATGTGAGGACATAACACGAATACATTTTTAAAAAGCAAGTAATTTAATTCACATTAGAAGTTATGTTGGCCATATTTGGGCCAATTGTAAATAAAAACTTTATAGTTTTTCCAGGAGCCGGTTCAGGTTTTAATATAGGCGGTGTGGTAGGTACCTATTTCGTCGCTTGAGCTCAGTTTTAGGGTTCCGTAGTCAAACTAGGAACCCTTATAGTTTCGCCATGTCCGTCCGTCCGTCCGTCCCCAGTCTAGCTCAGAGACTCATAGTACTAGAAAGCTGTAATTTGGCATGAATGTACATATTAGTCACGCCAACAAAGTGGTAAAATAAAATTTTGAAAAATATTTTTTTTTAATGCACCTCCCCTACACGTAACGTGGGGATGTCTTTTTTTTTTCTTGCCTACCCCATAGTGTAGGGTGTCGTTGGATAGGTCTTTCAAAAATATTGCGGGTTTATGAAAACAATTTTTCGATTAAGGGATCCGTTTATGAAATATTAAGCTTTAAAGCGCTATTTTTTGTTAGAGTCAAGTGTCCCCCTACAGCCAAAACTACAAGTACTAAAAATCTGAAAAAAATCTTCAACGAAAGCGCATATAACGAATTTTAAAGGAAAACTATCACGGCTAAGTAGACATGATTAGTTCCTGAGATACAGGCGATTAACGGGTTTATACCTACTAAAAATCATCTAAGACAGCGCCAAATAACTTTAAATAGAAAATTGTTTCATACATGTTGATTTTTGAGATAGTTTTTTGTGTTTGTCGTTACGGCTTCGGAACCCTACACTGAGCATGGTCCGACATGCTCTTGCCCGGTTTTTCTAGTAAGTATTTCGCACAACAACAGTTTCACATTTGGTTTCACATATGCAGAATAAACGAATGTTACAGACAGACTGTCAATTGTTTTTAAATACTAACCATAGACATTGGAATGTAAATGCAAAAAGAAACACACGCACTGTGCTAAAAAAGCGAGCAGTCACCTCGGCTGTTTGGAATTTTTGTCTTGGTCTTTTTGATTTTGTATGCAATTGACAGCATTTTTAAGAAAAATATGGACATGGACGGAAAGTGTTTTCATATGGTTTTTTTACTCCTAGGAGTAAAATGAGGCACTTTACGTCCTTGTGTTTCAATCGGAAAACCGTTCTTTCTGAGCATGTTTGAGAAAAATCTATTTGCTAGAATCGTACGAGATTAGTACCAATCGATAGCTTATTTTTTCCACTTTTATATGAGACCAAAGAAAAGTGTGAGTATGAATGCCAGCGCCAAAAAAATAGTTAAACATGAAAAGTCATTCGTTTCAATTCCCCTATTACCGAGGTAAGCTGAAACAGGGGTCGAGGGGAGTTGAAACAGTTATTGCATTTGGAAAACTAGGGTATTAGAAAAAATTAAAATTGAAACGGTTTTATTAAAATTACAAAATAATCCATGAGCATACGTCGGACTCCAGCGGGCATTTTCGTGGCATGTCAGAATGATAGGTAAGGTTCGCATATCAATCAATTCACTTTCGAGTTTTGTACTTAGTATTTGGTACCTAGTATTTATAATGTGAATTTCCAAATATCATAGCAACTAACTGCGTTATTTATAAACGTACTTGGACTACACATAAGTCAAAATGGCGAAAAAGTTCGTTTGGCTTTATCTGTCACTCAGACAATTGCAGCTGTGAGAAAGGAATAAAACGCAAATGAGTTAACTGGGCATGTCAATTTCTATGAACACGGGTCTAAGGCTGTACGTTAGTTAAGTGTTTATTTTTTTATATCCTTTAAATTTTAAATAAAAATAAGATTGAATAGTCTGTGTTATATTGGATTTAATTTACATTCATGGTACATTTGTAGGTATATTATGAGAATATATTATTAATATTTTTTCCAAATTCTTAATATATTTCTTAATAAGAGTATTTACACACAATTAAAGATGGCGATGGGCTTGCAACCTGTCACTAATACACTGGTAAACACCTTAGCCTAAAAGTGCAAAATGTGGTTACAGAATTATTAACAAGTTTTTAGAGTTGTTGGTAATTCTGTAGCTCTGCCTACCCCACTCTGGGAACAAAGGCGTGAGTTTATGTATGTGTATGAATGAATAAATGATAACGGGTAACTAATTTAATTAACTATGTTACAAATACTAGGTATATTATACTCTTAAGTTAAGATTTTTTTGTAAACCTTACCTTGCCCTCAAACTGCCCCCTATAGTCCGACGTATGTCCATGAGTATTCATCTTTCTCAAGTGTTCTCTACTAAATTTAACCAAAAAAAAACCTACTCTAACATAACCATTAATTACAAATTTTTAAAACCCCGAATAGTAGGGGAGGCCTAGAGGGGATTTCGGGATTTAATCGAGCACGGCAGATGAATATACACGGGAATACCTTGTACCCGGTTAAGTACTTCCACCAAACATGAGCCCCTTATATATGGCCGCCCGTCAAGGATAGGTAAAGGATCAAATTAGTAAAAAAAAAAGATCATCTGAAATTCTCCAGCGCGTCAGATTAAGGTAAGGTGAATTAGTTACATGCTAAAACGTGTATATTCCACTAATGTGATAATTTGAAAGTGACGTATATAGAAGGGGGAGGGGTACAAAGTTGTAAAAAAAAACATCATCTCAACATTCTCGAGCGTGGCTATTTTTATTTTGAAGGGAAAAATTAAAGGATTACGAACAATATATAATCTGACGATTTCCATAAGCCGAAGTAACAAAAATTCATCGATAAAGTTTAATGCGTGAAGCTACTTGATATACCTAAATATATTCCCCTCTCCGCGTTTCTACTCCTATCTAACTCTTTCACTCCGTTCCCACCGATGAAGATGATAATTAATAAACAAATACTCGTTTTTTTTTTGTAATGATTTGTACTTCTTTAACGTATTCAACTTAAAAAACCTACACTTTTTTATTAGCATCCTATTTCCTGACATTTTAAATTAATTAAGTTCAATGATTAAAAAAAATAAAAACAATGTCATATTAGGCGAATCCCTCCAGATAATCGTTAGATTAGGAGAAAGCACGTCTAGGGCATAAAGATGAACCATATATATTTTAATCTAATGCGCTTGGGTATTTCAAAATGACGATTTTTGCCCATTCTAATAATAACCGCGAGTTTTTTTATCATTTAAGCTTCGCAACCCAATAAGTCCCTATGACGCTGTGCGGAGTAACTCCCGATTTAGCATCGTGGGCTCCCCTACTAGAAGACTTATTTGCCGCAGTATAACCTTTCTACCGCGAGATCATATTTTTCTTGGCTCGCCATACCTCTGCCTGTTTTTCTTTGGTACTTAGTAGGCATGCTAAAACCAAAACAAAATGAACATCGCCATATTAGCAAATCACCCATACACAATAGAACCGAGGAGAGTTGAAACACTCTGTTTCGAATCCCCTCAGTAGCAAAAATCCTCCCATCCGTTATAAAATTACAAAATAAAACCAAACCACAAGCAATGTATTCATATTCATATTATTTTTTGGTAACATATACCTACATTACATGTCAGTTTAGAATTATTACATTGCAGTTATACATATAAATTATATTATAACCTCATTGGATTTGACCCATTTACACAATTTCATCTAAATAAGAAATACAAAATGTGTACCTTAAGATATGTAAGGTATAGTATACAAAATATCTTTTAGGGTAAAATTGTTTGTTTAAACATTTCATTATGGTCGTAGAACGCCTGCTCGACAAGCCATTTTTTAAGCCTACGTTTAGATAGTGGTGCGCTTTGCGTAGTGGTAATGTCATCCGGAAGGTGGTTGTACACCTTAGGACCCATGATGTGGATAAGCTTATGGGATTTAGCCAGTTTGTGTGGAACGAGCGGCAGCTTTCCGGCGCGCACGCTACGGGTCATGTGCCTGCGTGGGGGATAGATCCTGGGAGTTGTGTCTAGGTTTGCTCGTGTTTGCACTGCCACATGGAAAATTAAAAGTGAAGGCAGCGTCAAGATACCCAGTGACTGAAAGTGTGGTTTGGCAGATTCAGTTTGCGGCAAACGAGCTATAGCACGTACCGCGCGCTTTTGCAGACGAAAGGCCCTTGACCTGCACCATCACTATTACTTAATTCATTCCTTAGTTAAATGAGCTTTCGAAACATACATATCACAATCCAAAACACCAACCCATTGTCAAATTATAGATTTAAAAAAGCTATTATAACTTAAATATCGTATTTTTTTCGACATGTGCGCTAGAACTCCGCAAGCACGTAGCTTGAGCCGAGTACGCAAACTGCCCGCCTGCCCGCGGGCGGTGGGGCACGGCTAAGCAGCGTTGTTGCAAGCTCGAAACGGTTCCGCAAAATTGTCGTTGTTTCAACTCACCTCTGTATCAAAACCCGAAATACCTGATACCGAACATCTTACCACCATACTTGTATTTTAGATAATATTGTAGGTAATTAATAACGTTAATATTTCTAAAAATAACAAACGTGACAAAAATACTACGAGTACAGTCGCGCTTTCGCTTATGCTTTGGCAACTTACAAGGAAATGATGAAGGACACATGACTTTACGATAGGCGGTTACTAGTTGTTACCTTTTGGTGTGTATGGCAACTGATAAAACTAATTTATCTCTTCTGTTATATTTATTGGTATGTTTTTGCATATTTCGTGTTAGCGCTGCGTCTATCTACATGTAGTGTAGGTACATGTAAGTTTAGTTCTTACCGGTAGCCGTGCGCCCCTGGCACCAGTGTCGGGAACCCTTCCAGGTTGCTCCTCGCTTTACATGCCGATACTCTGACAGGTATCTGGCAACAAACCAATATGGTAATTACATGTACGGACAAACTTTTAATGGTAACAGTTGAAAGGAGTTTGGGTAATTGTGTCGTCATTTGTAAAAGTCATGCATTTTTAAGATGAGCGGGCGTTCGTAAAAGTGGTAATATATGATAGATGTATTCAAAATAATAGTACATTGTAGCCTAGGCGCGGAAAGTAAGGGTTTCCCTGACGAGGTGGTTAGCTGGCCGAGCAATAGCGAGGCCTGCTGAAATACGAGTCAGGAAATCCTCGTTTCCGCCGAGGCATGCATAATGCTTTTCTCAAACATGTGAGGAAATAACACAAATACATTTTTAAAAATGTTATGTTGGTCATGTTTGGGCAATTTTTTTTTTTTTTTTTGTTCTAGTGTAATCTGCCATCAGTCTTTCTTGACTATAATCAGATGCGTTCTGAGTGTGTCATATTGTAGAGAGCTTTCTCCAGTGAGAACAGCTACTCATCATAAAGAAAAACGGCTACACTCTGTTATGCAGCCTCATTATGTTGTGTCTTTTTAGGCGGTTGGGGTAGCGTTGATGCGTTAATTGAACTGCCAAGTTATTCGGATGACTAGACAGTTTCTGTTGATATTTTGCTGCAACCGATCGGATTTCCTCCTTTACCGTGCTCATGTTTAAATATTTGTGTATTTCATTGTTCGTTATATACCAATGAGCATCACTTATTGATCTAAATATAATGTTCTGCAGTCGTTGAAGCATAGCGATATTCGAGTTACTGGCGCTACCCTACAGTTGTATGCCATACATCCAGATGGGCTTGAGCACAGACTTATAAATTAACAGCTTGTTGTCGGTAGATAGCTTGCTGTTACGGCCAAGTAGCCAGTGCAGGTGTTTGTAGCGGATATTAAGTTGTTCTCGTTTGGCTTTGATATGTTCTTTCCATGTTAAGCGGCGGTCTAAATGCATACCTAGGTATTTTACATTGTCCTGCTGTGGTAAGGTAGTATTCCCTAGTGTTACTGGTGGGCAGTCGCCCCTTCTTAAGGTGAAAGTCACCTGCACAGATTTGGATGTACTGGCTTTAATTTTCCATTCTTTAAGCCACTTGGTGATTTCATGCAGACCCCGCTGCAGCATATTCGATGCTGCTATCGGGTCTTTGTTCCGAGCAAGGATTGCGGTGTCATCCGCATACGTAGCTGAGGTCAAGCCTGGCAGAATTGGAAGGTCTGCTGTAAAGATAGTGGTTTGGGCAATTTGTAAATAAAAACTTTAAGTTTTTCCAGGAGCCAGTTCAGGTTTTAATATACGCGGTATGGAACCTATTTCGTCGCTTTCGTCGCTTGGGCTAATTTTTTCGAGTATTTCGCACAACAATAGTTTGACATTTGGTTTCCCATATGCAGAATGAACGAATGTTACCAACTGTCAATTGTGTTTAAATACTAACCATTGACATTGGAATGCAAATGCAAAACGAAACACACACACGGTCCTTTTGATTTTGTATGCAATTGACAGAATTTTTAAGAAAAAAATGGTCATGGACGGAAAGTGTTTTCATATGGTTTTTTTACTCCTAGGAGTAAAATGATTGTCTTTCAATCGGAAAACCGTTATTTCTGAGCACGTTTGAGAAATAGTACATTGTTGCCTAGGCGCGAAAGTAAGGGTTTTCCTTATGGATTCGTCATGTCTGTCCGTCCGTCCGTCCGTCTGTCCGTCCGTATGTCACAGCCACTTTTTTCCGTAACTATAAGAGCTATACTGTGGAAACTTTGTAAGTAGATGTATTCGGTGAACCGCTTTAAGATTTTCATACAAAAATAGAAAAAAAAAACAATAAATTTTTGGGGTTCCCCATACTTAGAACTGAAACTCAATTTTTTTTTTGATCAAACCCATACGTGTGGGGTATCTATGGATAGGTCTTCAAAAATGATATTGAGGTTTCTAATATAATTTTTTTCTAAACTGAATAATTTGCGCGAGAGACGCTTCCAAAGTGGAAAAATGTGTGTCCCCCCCCCCGTAACTTCTAAAAAAAGGGAATGATAAATGTAAGAATAATATATGATGTACATTACCATGCAAACTTCCACCGAAAATTGGTTTGAACGAGATCTAATAATTAGTTTTTTTTAAATACGTTATAAATCGTAAACCGCATTTTACCTTTCATTCAATCCACTCCAATATAATAAAGAATAAAGAAATACATTTATTTAGATGTATAGTGGTACGGAACCCTACATGCGCGAGTCAGACTCGCACATGGCCGCTTTTTTTAATTTTTCAAGTTCAATTTAAAGTTTAGGAATGTTTTTTTCTTCCCGCGAATTTCACATCGCACGGTGTAACAAAAATGTACGAGTATGAAAACTTATAGTGCTGCTTTCATAAAAAATTGCCTGTTTAATGGAGATTCTTGGTCACTCCTGAGTTGAGCTATCCGGCCGGTCAGGTTGGCCACTATCTCCCGGACACCCTGTATATGTCGATCTGGCACAGGTTTTAGCAACTACGTAGGTACATAATGCTACCAATTTTAAATTAGGGGTACTTTTAGACATTGCTTACCCGTAAGTGCAGGTTCGTTCAATAGATGTATAACGTTTTGACATGGATGGATATATTAAACTACCTAGTCGGTCCTTAAGTTCTGTCACAAAGGTTTATTATAATTTTAAAAATAAATAATAGAGTTTCATAAAGTTGTAGTACATCAATCAAAACCTTATTTTATATAGAATAAAAAAGCGAAATTTGAGTTCGTTACTATTGCAATAATTTGTTGTACGAGCTTTAAGCATTCCCATTCGGGGCAGGAAAGCATGGGTCAAAACACGCACGACCACGATACTAATAACGGCTACAACTTTTGTAAGAGTTCTCGTATTGAGTCGAAATTTGCGTGACATATTGACCAGACTTTTATCTTTAAATACTGATACGAATGTATTCCAAGCAACTAAAGATCCGCTTATACTCCGGTCAATCTTCATGTCTCATTAAATTGACCTTACGATTTCACATCAATTTGCAGAAATTATACGAAAACAGACCAACTTTCGTGCTTCATAAGCTGGTTTTTAAGTGTCGTTAAGATAATAATGCTGGTCTCTGAACATACCCAGAGATGAGAAGCTTCATAATATTAAATAGAAAATTTTCCTGGTTAACAAAGACTAATCTTTAAAGCGTTTTCAAAAAGTGAAATTTTTAGAAAACTCGTGCGTGTTTTAATCGGTGCCGGCCGTGAATGTTAAAAGATCGTATCGGAAATTGCGGCGACTATGTGGAATGATGATTAGTTCCTAAAATTGTACTTTAATTAAGCTTTTAAATTTAATTTATTTTAAAATCACTACATAGTATAAAACAAAGTCGCTTCCCGCTGTCTGTCCCTATGTATGCTTAGATCTTTAAAACTACGCAACGGATTTTGATGCGGTTTTTTTTAATAGATAGAGTGATTCAAGAGGAAGGTTTTTATGTATAATAAATTTTGTTTTATGTACGTGTGTTATAGAAAACTCAAATAAACCGAAGCGAAGCGAGGGCGGGTCGCTAGTTAAAAAAAAAAAAAAAAAAATAGTTTTTTTTGACTAAACCTTTGTGACAGAACTTAAGGACCGACTATGTAGGTATAGTTACATTGTAATTTGTTAACAATATGGTACATACTACCGTTAACAATTTATCGACGATGTGCAATCTCGCTAGAAAGATTATAAGTAACAGTGTTTAGAATTATACGGATTATGTGACGGCAAGCTAAATCAATTGTCAAGAGAAAGATAACATATAATTCTAACGGACTAATTAGTAGCTGTAGATACTGTAGAAGTATTCACCTGGCAACCGGTTCCCGAAGCAGCGTGATGTAGAAGTACCGGCGGTGCACCGCCGAGCCCTCGTGCCGGTCCAACTCGCCGCCCACGCACGCCGTCAGCTCAGTGAAGTCTGCGTGAAGCCCGCATCTAAACACGAAGTAATCCATCGAATTTACTCTATTAGAGGTACACATTTAAATTCCTGGAAAGCAATCATAACTCCGTGCCATGGGGAGGAGCAGAAAAAAAACTGTTACATTTGGACTGCTAGGTCAAGTTTGGTATCGTTTACAGTTAAATCAAAGATGGTCGATTTATCAGCCATAGCGGTCAATAAGGATTATTTAGCAACATTTAATAACAGGTTTCAGGGCGTTGCTGGGCCTGCCCCGCTTCTGCAGCGCGGCACTAATATGCTCGAGGGGGCACTCACCGACGGCTTCCACGCCGTCCCGCATCAAAGACCGACCGCTTCCTGCTGCACAGGACGCGCGGCAGTCCCAACTCCCTTATCTTCAACGTGTTTGAGGACAAATATGATTCTCCCGTGCTCAAACGATTCAACCAAATAGTCACCAATACTTGGTTGCCAAAAAAACCGTTAGTAGGCTAATTATTATTAAAATATAGAGAACAACTCATACGACCTAAACTAATAAAATTTCAATTTTGATTTTTTAAATCATACTTGATATCATTTAAAATGCATACCAACTGTTAAAAAGTATAATTCAGAATTGTACGCTTTTCATGTTATCTGTGCCGTGTTTCTCTCTACTCCGTGTCATCATTCCATGCGAATGTGTTCTTACGACAAATATATTTATTTATTTATTAAACCGGTTTACCTCTGCTTTATTGATTAGGTTATGGTCCCAGAAAAGACCAGAAATAAGATGAGTGTGGAAAATTAATGTGAAAAACGTGCAAAAGGACATTCAAGTGAACATAACCTGAAATTTCGAATTGTCACTTTCTTTTCTTTGCTTCACGTCATATTCGTATTTCAAATAGTATGAGTAAAAATGGCAGCAAATAATCAACCGGCATTAATTGAAAATTTAACCGGCCCTTAAAATTAAGCAACTTGACGGTTTGCAGTGAAAACATATCTGCAATTTGAAGAGTTGTGGGACTGCATAGAATACGAAAAAGGTACTAAAGTGGATACGAAACGGGACACAAAAGCAAAATCAAGAATAATTATTTTAGTCCATCCAACAAATTACGTGCACATTCAAGAGGCTGGCACTGCAAATGAAGTATGGGAAAGCTGTCGCTGGCATTCGACGACTCCGGGCTGACACGCCGAGTTGGTCTGCTGCGTGACCTCTGTAACACTTCGTTCACCGGAAGTCAAAATGTAGAGGAATACGTGAGTAAAATAATGTGTACCGCTCACAAGGTCAGAAACATTGGTTTCAATGTAGACGATGAGTGGGTCGGCACACTGTTACTCTCCGGTCTACCCGAATCTTTTCAACCAATGATTATTGCTATTGTAAGTTCCGGGATGAAAATAACATCAGATTCCGTAAAATTCAAATTACTACAAGATGTCAGAATGAACCAACCCTATGAATGAAAGCTCCAAGAGTAAAAGTCTTCTTGATTTAGTTCACTCAGATATATGCGGGCCTATGGAAACGCAGACACTAGGGGGTGCCAAATATTTTCTAACGGTTCTTGATGACTATTCAAAGAAAATCTATGTGTATTTTCTCAGAAACAAGTCTGATGCATTAGAAAAGTTCAATGAAATCAGAAATAAAGTGGAAAACCAAGTGCAGTGGACCCGCACCATGAAGCTTCAAAAAGGAGAAGAAGAGTCTGAAAAGAAAATACCATACAGGGAAGCTGCACTGGCCATCGTGAGTCGATCCGATATAATGTTTGCAGTCAGTCTGGTGAGTAGATTCCTTAATTGTTACAATTAAACCCACTGGAACGCAGTTAAAAGGATCTTCAAATATTTAAAAGATTCGAAAGAGTATGGACTGTGCTACACACGCACTCCACAACCCTCAGAAGTCATAGGGTACTCTGACGCTGACTAAATTATTATTACTTTGCAAATGATCTAGACACACGACGTTCCGTTACCGGCTATGTTTTTAAAGAATGGAGCTGCTGTAACTTGGTCTAGTCAGAGACAACAAACAGTGGCTCTATCCACAACAGAGGCCGTGTTTGTGGCAGCTTGTGCCGCCACTAAAGAGGCAATATGGATAAAACAGTTATTAAGTGACATTGGTGAATATAAACAGGACACAACATGTCTTCATTTACTGCCGCACTCAGAGACGTCAATTAAATTTAATGCTTCATTAAAGTTGCTGCGGTCACTTTCTCTGCTATAGCAATAGAATAAGACAGCACGTCACTAAACAAGCATTAAATTCAATTAACGTCTCTGAGTTCGGCAGTTGGACAATCAAAGTGCTATCAGTGTCATTAAAAATATAAACTTTCACAAACGGTGTAAACACATCGATATTAAATATCACTTTGTTAAGGAAAAATACCACCAAAAGATAATTGCATTAAAGTTTGTTAGTACTGATTATCAATATGCAGATATCTTTACTAAAGCATTGTCAAAAGACAAATTGAACTTTCAAAGATCTAAACTCTGAATGTGTTCACATACCTAGTTTCTTATCTTAAAAAAATATTTAATTTAATATTGTGTTGTGAATGTTTTAACTGTTATTAAGCAGAAGTCAATTACTTGAATTTGTCGACTTTATTTATTATTATATCGTAAGGTTTGAATTCAGGGAGAGTGTTAAAAAGTATAATTTAGAATTGTACGCTTTTCATGTTATATGTGTCGTGTCTCTCTCTTCTCCGTGTCATCATTTTATGCGAATGTATTCTTACGATAAATAAAGGGTATAGCCGGGTAAGCATGGCGAAACTGCCCTTAGCGAAAAAAATAATTTCCTTTTACTGGGTTATTAACATTTACATATGTAGTGCTTTCACCAAAATCCTTCAGGTTTAAAAAAAAACCGCATAAAAAGAAATAACATATTTATTTTATTTTAGCCAAAGTACTAATCCGATTTCTTTGTAATTTGGATATGTTGTATATACAATTAAGGTCGCTTTTTTTGTAATTTTTTTTTTTAATTATCTCTTGAAAAAAATAGAAAAAAATCGAGTTAACAATTTTCAAAAAAATAAAAAAAAATACGTGCGAAATTGCGACAGTTACCTAATTTACTTATTTTATGTAGAATTTAATAATGTTTAACATATAATTTTTTTAATAACTAAAATCGGGATTAACAGTGTGAAATACTTGAATTTGTAACATCCCATACATTCTTTTCAAACAAAATAACTTCTACGTATTACACTATGAAATTATATTTCCAACGCATTTTGAATTTGGAACGCGACTTATTTTACTGAGTGCATACTCATGCGAACCTTAAAATCCGTGGCTGTATGCGGCTAGGGCTTACGGCATTCAGACAATAAAAAAAAAAAAAAAAGGCGGGAATGGTACAATGGCACGAATTTGATACTGAGCGTTAACGATTGCGATGTCTGTTCCTTAATTTTTAAGTGCTCTGATTTTATACGACAAATATTATTTTGGTAAACGAACTAAAATTACGCCGTCTGTGTTATTGCTACAATTTGAATCGCTGTTACAACTGCGTAATAATACAAATATCGACGGTTCTGTGACTCAACCTCGTATATAGAATATATCCAGTATTAACTGACACTCACTAAGTACACGAGTGCATGTGTCAGTTTATACTGGACAAAATTCAATATACGAGGTTGAGTCACAGAACCGTCGATATAATGTATGGGATATGAAAAAATGCGTACTCCGTAGCCGTATATAATATAGCCACAAAAGCAATTTATAGTGCAAAACGTCACATTTTAAATTCAAATTCGTTAAGATAGCGTTCAAAATATACTTCATTCATTTATTGTCAACTTGGTTTTGCTTGTATGAAGATAAAGTGTTATGGGATGTCACAAATTCGATTTTTCAAACTGTTAATCCCGATTTTAGCTTTTGAAAAAAATTGTGTTAAACGTCATTAAATTCTACATAAAATATGAAAATTTGGAAATTGTCGCAATCTCGCGCGTATTTTTTTTATTTTTTTTTAAATTATTAACTCGTTTTTTTTTTTTTTTTTTCAAGATAAATCATTAATTTTTTTTTTAGAGAGTGACCTTAATTGTTTATACAACATATCCAAATTACAAAGAAATCGGATTAGTACTTTGGCTAAAATAAAATAAAAATGTTATTTCTTTTTATGCGGTTTTTTTTTAAACCTGAAGGATTAGAGGCTTAAATTTTGGTGAAAGCACTACATATGTAAAGGTTAATAACCCAGTAATAGGAAATTATTTTTTTCGCTAAGGGCAGTTTCGCCATGCTTACCCGGCTATACCCTTTATTTAATTATTATGCCGGTTTACCTTTGCTTAATTTATTACCAACTAAGTTTTTAAAATTTATATTTAATACTAGAGGACCCGACATACGTTGTTGTCATCATAGCGCCATCTACCAGTTCCAATTGTGAATCCAAACCACCGTAGTGGGTTCAGAGACCCACTCAAAAACACACAAAAACATCATCAAAATCGGTCAGTGACACGTACGCGTAAAGAATAATCATATTTTTTCAATAAACCATGTAGTCAATTTAAGTACAGTCAGTGAGTAAATTAATGTACCTACCCAGTGACACGCAACGTTATAACGAATCTAACTAGACCCCGTTTATTGAGATCGGGCCATCCGTTCAGTCCCCTACAAGAAAACAAAGAACCGTACATACATAGAGGTCAAAAAGTATAACTATTTGTATTAGTAACCTGTAACCACAATATACATATATACATTTGGAATCGTCGTTTCAATCCCTTTATTTTGATACCCCACACGACGGGATGACTTTCTTTTTTTTGAGACTGGCATTGTTAAATATTTAATCCGCCATTTTGGTTTTGTATACTAACTGCCGCACTTAGAGAAGTCAATAAAATTTAATGCTTGTTTAGTGACGTGTTGCCTAATTCTATTGCTATAGCAAACAATGTGACATCAGCAACTTTAATCAAACATTAAATTTAATTGAAGTCCCTGATTGCGGCAGAAAATGAATGTACCTAGTGACACTCGCGACGTTAAGAAGAATCTAACGACATCTCCCTTTTCGAAATCGGGCCATCCATTCAAGCCCTCCGAGGGATCAAAGAACCATGCATACTGTTAAAGTATTACCATAAACAATTGTCTCAAAGGAAACAAATAATGTCAGTCGTTGGCTAGCATCCTTGTTAGTACGGGCAGTAGTGCCACCCGTAGTAGGTACTTACTGCTGGAAAGCTGGGTACTGAACTTAGCGAATACCTGTTTTCTTTTGTGAGAAAAATAATAGTTTAATTTTGTCATAACGTAGCATAGCAGTCGTACGTATAGTATTTTCGAGAAACTGTAGTTCTCATCACGTTTATGTACGTCAAATGGCAATACATAGGTGTTCCAAAAAAAACAGTGGAACGTGCCGTTTAAGTTGATTATGATTTCAGCACGGTCCAACTATTACAGCAATGTTGATAGAAAATATGTAAAAGCGACATGAAGCGGAGCGTGAACTACTTAGTATAGATAGTATATAAGTGCACTGCCCGATCATTACACCCGTCGCGTCGCGGCTCTGGTAATCCAATTAATGCCTATGCCAACACGACCTTATTGGAAGCTTAGGTCTTGTTGCTTATAAGTCTTATAACATAACATAACACATAAAACTGTACGATTCGACGTGGCTGACGAAAAGTATAATTCGTCCATTCATTCACGCCCTCATTCCCAGAGTGGGGTGTTAACACGCATTTTTTACAAAAAAAATACACATTGTTTTATCATTCGCTAGGGTACGTGTTTCGACATAAGATTTTAAAATTAATTTCACACGCCATATCAGAAAATATTGAAGGTATAGTTATTTGTATATATGTGCAGGACGATGCAAGCCCGGTACAGCAAGACAATTAATATATAGAACTCTGTTAATTAAGGATAATTGTAAGTTAGTTGTAAGTTTAAATAAATAAAAATGCCAGTAGGGACATGGGAAATAGGTATAGGTATAGGAGATAGGTACGAGGGCTGCCTTTTAAGTTGTGTCGTTTGGAAAAACTAAAGACAATTTAAGTGTTAAATGGTATTTATTGTTTTTCAAAGTAATCACCGTGATATGTAATACACTTTTTCATTCGATCGAACCAGTTTTCGAAACACTTATTCCAGTCCGAAGTCGGGGTCTCCAAAATGGCCGTTTTGTATGCCTCAACGGCTTCTTCAGGCGTCTGGTACCGTTGACCACGAAGTCGTTGCTTGATTTTTGGAAAAGTAAAAAAATCGTTAGGGCTTAAGTCTGGACTGTGCGGCGGGTGTTCCAGAATTTCGACGTTTTGCTCTTTTAAAAACGCAATTGTTTGCCGGGCGGTGTGCGAGCTCGCATTATCGTGATGCAGTCTTATACGACGTCTTGGGTTATTTTTTCGAAACTCGCCGATGACTTCTGGTAAACAGACAGTGGTATACCAGTCAGCATTAACCGTTTTACGATCCTCGAGCACGATGTTGGCCACGTGGCCACTTTTCGCCACAAACGTGGCGACTATTTTTTTCGAAATGCTCCGTGAGCGTATTACTTTGGTCGGTTTTGGCTCATCTTGGAACACCCAAACAGTCGACTGCTGTTTAGAATCGGGTTCGTAGGCATATATCCAAGATTCGTCACCACTGATAATGTCGTAAACATGTTTCGAGTTTCCTCGGTTGAATTGCCGCAGAGTTTTGCGACACCATCGAACGCGAGCCGTTTTTTGGTCTTCACTGAGTAAATGTGGTATCCAGCGAGAGATCAACTTTTTTACGCCTAAGTGATCATGCAAAATACTGTGAACACTGGTCCCTGAAATACTTAAGGAAGCTTCTATCTCACGGTATGTCGCATGGCGATCTTCGACGATCAGTTGCCGTACAGCATCAATGTTCTCCTGGGTTACGGCTGTTTTTGGTCGACCTTCACGATGTCTATCACCAAGACTAGAGCAACAACGTTGAAATTCTAAATACCAGCGTTCCACAGTCCGGAGGCATGGTGCTTTATCATTGAAAACCGTAGTCAACTCTTCGAAGCACTGAAGTCGCGTTAAGCCCCTTTTGAAGTTGTAAAAAAATATCGCACGTAAATTTTCCTTCGAAATTTCCATTTTCACAACTGACTTGTCAACTTTGAACGAGCGCTGTACTAAAACGGTTGGGCCGATTTCGAGTCATTCTTTTGTTTTCGAATTCTAATTTCAAATATTTTAAGATGACACTAGTTCTTTTTTATGCAATCACGGAAGGCTTGCAAACGACAGAACTTAAAAGGCAGCCCTCGTACAGGAAATAGTAAATAGTAAACATCGCATCCCCTCCTAAAAACTTAGGAAATAGTATCCACACTGAGCCTCTCTTTCGTAGACTTCCTTGTCTCTCCCTTTAATATCACTCCTCGTTCCTTCACTGTCTTGATCCATCCCCCCTCTTACACGACCCTTCTGGTCAGCGAGTTTGGTCGCCTCGGACCTCTCGCTCACTCCGACCTCTCTGTCCAGCGCTTAAAACGCGCACCTCGTCGCTTCCGGGACCAAGGACCGCCTACGCACTCCTACACTCGGACGCACCACCAACCCCCACCTTCGCGCTTTGTTTACTTTTGTTTCAAAAGTCCCAACAAAACGTACCTGGCCCACAGGCCGGCGGGGAACGCTCAGCCTACAGATTGCCTGTCATCCGGACGCCAATCTCCGCTATCCAGACCCGGTCCCGCTCAAACGGACGCCCCGGGAAAGGCATGCGGAGGGAGGCAGACCCCGGGTGACACGATGCGTCGTTCGGCGGAGCTTCCCCCACCCTCCACCTCGGAGGAAATTCGCGCGGGTAGTTGTGATTCTGCAGAATCACAACTACCCTCCAGTCATTTTTCAAAAAATGACATGCCCTCTCGGCGCCCTGTGACGGGGGGTAGCCGAGAAAATACTACGGACGCGCTACCCACCACCACCGAAGACGACGGAGAGCTCGGCTCACACGTCGCCGGCGATGTCAACAACGACGACGACACGATGCACTCGGACGGCTCGTGTAACCGCTTCCTGGGCCTGGAGGAGGTCTGCAGCGCAGCAGAGACGCCGCGAATATCGAAGCCCACCACCGCAGCACCCACTTCTAGCCGTTGCCCGGCGCCTGGCCCTGACGAGCTCCAAGATTTGATGCTTGATGGCATATTAATCGAGGAAATCTCGCAGGGGCCAAGGGCCTCGGACAACCTAAAGAGGTGGGTCCAAGCCTTCCTGCGGCTGGAAAAGTTCCGGCTCGGCCAGGAAAACTCGCTCAAGTCCTTCCTGCTCGAGCACTGGACCGCCCTGCAAGACCTGCCGCTGCAGCCCTCGCAAGGGAAGCGAGCACGACCGGACGAGTCATCGCCGCCGTCGCAAGACCTAAAGCGCCTCCGCCCGGCTACCGATGTCGCAGCGCCTACAGCGACATCAACAACAACAACAACAGCAACAACAGCACGACCGCCGCTCGCCGCATCAACTGGAAAACGCGCGCTGTCTTACGCGGAGCGCGCCCGCGCCCCGCCGTCCGACGCCAGAAGAGCGCAGGCCGGCGCGCAGCCCGCCGCCGCCCCGAACGCAAACACCGAGCCACCCGCGGCAGCCGCCACGAAGACGCAGCGATACCCGCCAATCGTCGTCAACCGACTGACGAACCTGACGGCCCATATGGCGGGTATCGCGAAGCAGCTCGGGCACACGCCCAAGGCGGCCCCCTTCGGGAAGGGGGTCCGTTTCCTGCCGCCAACCGGCGACGAGTACCGCGGCATCGTGAAATACCTGTCACAGCTGCCCTCCTCGGAGTGTGACTGGATTTGCTACACTCCGGAGGAGGACAAGAAGAGGAAGGTGGCGATCCGCGGACTCCCGGAGGGCGTGGAGCCCGAGGAGGTCGTGGTCGCACTCGCAGAGAAGGGTTTCGGGTGCGACTACGTCAAGGCGATCCGCGCGAGGGGCGGCCGCCCCGGCTGCATCTACTTCGCCCAACTTACGGGCCCCGCCGCCGAGAACTCCGGCATATACAGCGTGCGCGAGCTGCTGTATATGTCGGGGGTGAAAGTTGAAGCCTGGCGCGGGAAGAAGGGCCCCGCGCAGTGCCACAGGTGCCAATCGTTCCGGCACTCGTCGGCCGGCTGCCACAGGCCAATCGCCTGCGTCCGCTGCGGCGGGCCACACGCCGCCCACGATTGCCCAAGACCACGGGCGGAGCCGGCCACCTGCGTCAACTGCGGGGGCCAACACCCGGCGAACTTCACGGCGTGCCCGGAGTTTAAGAGGGAGGCGCGTAATAAGCGCGCGTCTACAGTGGCGCGCACCATCGCCGCACGCCCGGGACCCACGACGCGGGCGTCAATCCCGCAACCCACGGTGGAGGAGTCGGCGCCTGCCTCACTCATGGCGACGGCCAACGCCCCCAACAACAGGGGCGTAAGCGGGACTAAGCCCGCCGTCAAAACTTCATCTACGGGGCCCAAACCGGGCGCGAAGAAACGGGCGAACCGCCGTCCGAAGGCGGAGGAGCCCGTGCCGCCGCCGACCGCAACCGCCACATCCGCTGCCGCCGCCCCCAGTGCCCAAGATCTGGGGGCAATGTTTGACGCCCTCAAGGCGATGATGATGGCCGTGCTGCAGGGGCAAGCAGCCGCCACCACCACCACCACCACCACCACAGCAGCCAAGGGAAAACGCCAGACACCATGAACGGTAGAGAACTTCGGGTCGTTTACTGGAACGCCCAATCGCTGACCAAAAAGCTCGGCCTGCTGCGTCACTTCCTTAGTGAGCAGCGGGTCGATGTCTTGCTGGTCAGCGAGACCTTCTTCGCAGAGGGCAAGATCCCGAAGTTCTCAGGCTTCCAGGCTTACACGAGGTGCGAAATCTCCCCACAAGGGATTCGCTACCGGGGTTTGGCAGCCCTGGTACGCAACTCCATTGTCCACCAGCCACGACACCATCAAGACGTCTTCGCTGTCCGCCCTGGGGGTTGAGCTCGAACTCTCGGGGCACGTCCTGAGACTCTTCTCCGTCTACCGCCCGCCCGATGACAACGTGGTGCACATCGCCCAAGATCTGCGCGAACTGTTGGGGTCCGCCGTGCCGACCATCCTGGCCGGCGACTTCAATGCCAAGCACACGGAGTGGCACTCGTCATGCACCACGACGGCGAGTAGACGGATCTACGAAGCCTCTATCGACCAGGACTTTGAGATCTCCGGACCCGAAGAGCCGACGCACTACGGCGACGCGCGCGGGAACGGGGACATCATAGATTTCCTGGTCCACAAGAGAGTCTCAGCGACGATGATCCAGGAGGTACTTCCGGACCTACCGTCCGATCACCGGCCAGTACTCCTGATCATCAAAGACATCCCGGTACTCACGCCAGGAAGGCAGCCTGGAAGAAAGTACCGGTGGGAAACCTTCTCGGCGGCCATGGACAACTGCCCTCCGTCCAGGCCGGTCTCCACAGCCGAGGAGGTGGACCTAGCTGCCAACACCATCACCAAGGCCATCAGCGAAGCGCTAGACGCAGCGGCTCACACCGTTTCGGGCAGCCAGAGGCTCACCCCCCTACCTGCCCGGATCCTGGCACTAATAGAGCAAAAGCGCAAGCTGAGGCGGTTTTGGCAGCGAACAAGATGTCCGACAGCGAAGACGCAACTCAACGCGCTGGTGGAAAAAGTGCGGCGGGAGCTGAACAAGCAAGCTGCATACACGTGGGAAGGGTACCTGGCGTCCTTGGGCACCGATCTGCCCTCGCTCTCACGCCTGTGCCGGGCCATCGGGACTGTCCCGGACGCGACGACGCCTCTCCAAGACGCAGACGGCCGTCTCCGGTACACGGCGCGAGACAGGGCGGAACTGTTCGCCGACTGCCTAGAGAGGCAGTTCACACCCTTCCCCACGGACGACGTGGCTCACACGACAGCAGTCGAGCAACACCTTGGACGATACTTCGCGGCACCGATCGAGGCGGAAGAGGACCCCATCTTCTTCTCACCCGGCCAAGTGCAGCGAGCGCTACAGCGCACGAAGCTGCGCAAAGCCCCGGGCGCAGATCGCATACCGAACATGGCGCTTCGTCACCTCCCGCCGCGCTCTGTGGCGGCGGTGACCAGCCTGTTCAACGGTGTGATGCGCTCGGGCCACTTCCCCACCGCGTGGAAACTCGGCCGGGTGGTGATGCTGCCCAAACTGGGCAAGGACAGGAAGAAACCGGAGAGCTACCGCCTGATCACTCTCCTCAGCACGATGTCCAAGGTGTTCGAGAGGCTCCTGCTATCGAAGATGCAGCGCCACATTGAGCCACGTCCGGAGCAATTCGGGTTTCGAGAAGGGCACTCGACAACCCTGCAGCTTGCGAGAGTACTGCACCACCTAACAGCGGTTAGCAACAAGAGGGAGTACGCTGTTGCAGTAAGTGGAGAAGGCGCTCGACAAAGTATGGCACGAGGGCCTGCTGTACAAACTGTCGACGTCCACAGCTCCCCGCCGCACAAACAGAGTCCTGGCTTCCTTCCTGACCGACAGGAGATACGTCGTAGCGGTAGAAGACGCCACATCCGAAGAGAGGAGCATCCGAGCGGGCGTTCCCCAGGGATCCTGCCTGTCACCGGCCCTGTACGCCCGTTATACTGACGACATACCCGTGCTGGGCGATGCGAAACTCGCCCTTTACGCCGATGACGCTGCATACTTCGCATCTTCTATCACCGCCCAGCACGCGGTTAGGAAACTCCAGCCCACACTGGACGCATTGCCAAGATGGCTCGCAAAGTGGAGGTTGTCAGTTAACGTTGGCAAGACACAGGCGATTGTGACAGGCAGCAAACGCCCCTCTCCCCCGCTCCTAATCTACGGTCAGGAAGTCCAGTGGTCACACACCGTGACCTATCTGGGTGTCACCATCGACAGAGGGTTAACGATGAAGCAGCACGTCGAAACGGTCATACAGAAGACGAAGGCGGCGAGAGCCCGCCTGCGTCCACTGCTTGCCAGCGATCTACCCTTACGCACGAAGCTGGGGATATACAAGGCGTATGTGCGGTCGCGGCTCACGTACGCAGCCCCCACCTAGTACGCCTTGTGCGCCGACACAAATAAGAAGCGGCTACGTGCGCAGGAGTCCCAGTCCCTGCGCACGATCGTTCGCGCACCCCGGTACGTGCGTAATGACGTCATCGCCCGAGACCTTCGCTGGCAGCCTCGACGATTTCATCGCCCATCTCGCGCGCGGAATGTTTGACCGTGCCGACAGAGGTCCGCATGAACACTTACGCGGCATAGCGCCGCTGCACACCCGCCCACCGGACCGCAAGACTCGCCCTCTCCCAAGAGAGCTCATTCCAGCACCCTCTGTCCGTGACACGACAGCCCCGACTCTATCTTCGCAACGCCAAGATAGGCCGAAGAGCCCCGTAAAAGCCGCAGATAGGCTGTAAAAGCCGCAGATTGGCGCATCCAAAACCAAGATTGGTAAAACCAAGATTGGTATAAAGCCCGGCCCATAGTTATGGGTCGCGACCCGGCCTCCGGCTCAGAGTGCCTACGCACTGACGAGCCCCCCCCCACACCCCCTCGCTCGCTACCGCTCGCGAGGAGGCGTGTGAGATGACCCAGAGTAGTCCGGGACCAAGTCCGCCCCACTCCTTGCACGACTCCCTCCGTTTTTATATAGCTGTCTCCCTCTCGTATTTCACCTTCTCTCTCACGCATACTTGCCGTCTCCCTTTCCAAGTCCCTGTCTGTCTTACCAAACTAAAGCCTCGTCCGGATACCAACTAAGTCCGTCCCCTTAAACTAGAATATTAATAGGCCCCCGATCGATAGAAATTGTGGCAAAAGTGACAAATCGTGGAAGCAATCAAGAAAAATAGCAGAAGCAAGCAAGAAGCCTTCGGAATACCTACCGCCATAGAAAAGGATCCTTGGCACCCCCATAGAAGCTTGCTACATTTCGTCACCGATAGTTCCCGCTCCCTACTGGCAAAATCGCAAATAGAAGATCTTCGTTTTATTTCTTCGAAACGAAACCAGCCCCCACCAAGCTACAGTCCACTACCCAAACATCCGACCCTGTGCGGGGCAATAGCAATTCGACGTCCCGCACAATATATTTATTAGAAAATTCACCGCACGGACTGCGTTTTTTTTATTTTGTAAGTACATATTGCCTTGATTGATATGAAAAATCAACATGCAATTCAATAAATAAAATGTAAGAGTAAAAATTGTTACGGAAATTCGTCAACGCCGACACCGTGCGGTACCGTCAAAATCTTTTTTTTTATTGTACTACGCGGCTGATTACCTGGCCAGCCACGCTACGCACTCCTCAGACTCTTTTTGCGTCATCGCCATTAACACAGCTAACCAGGTAGGATAATATTAGATTGTTTTGTACCATGTTGTGTGCTCTTGTATATTGAGCAAATTCTCAAAATAGCTGAGGAGTTCTCTGCTTTAAACAGTAATTTTAGACTTTTATTGAACACTAGAGGACGCCAGCGACTTCGTACGCGTAGAATTACTTTCCAACTACTCCCCTTATTTCTTCCCGTTGGGGGTTAATTTTTGGAAAATCCTTATTTATTGCACCCCTAGACGTCATAAGGAACCTACGTGTCAAATTTGGAATCTCTAGACCAAGCGGTTTGGGCTGGGCGTTGATAAATCAGTCAGTGAGTCAGGTTTGCCTTTTATATAATATATAGATAACGATATTAACGTTGTTTACGATTCTCATTTCAAAATTGACCTAAATATAAACTTCATTTCACCTCCTTAGATAAATACAGGGTGGAAGGGGATGGGGGACCATCCCGGAACTATAGCGTTAATTAAGAGGTACCTACACAGTCGATTTGTGATGGTAATAATGATAAATTAACTAATTGAAAAAAAACAAATTGACTCATTTTTCATTGCGGTGACAACCCTGTTACACCTAAAAAAAAAAAAAAAAGAAGATATTTATTCAGTAAGTAGGCCGCACGGGCACTTTTACACGTCACGAATCTACCAGCGCTTCCCAAGAGGAGACCACTGCCGAGAAGAAACGCCGCAAGAAACTCAGCAGTCAGTCATTTTTTAAACATGTTACAATGGTAGTACTTAATCTAGCATTATATAAAGCAATAAATATTAAATTAAATATAATATCAAATAGCAAATAGCATGCGTAGTTCTGCAGGTAAACATGTCAAAAATATTACGAGAGAGACAAGGGGGGGGGGGATGAGAGGAGAGGAAAAAAAAAAAACACAGGACAACCAAATAAAAGTTTGATATGCTTTCCCCATCGAAATATAATAAGTATGGAAGAGTAATCGACGCTCAAAATCTGCCCCACTGACTTAGTGCCGGCGGGGGTGGAGCTATTAATGAGTGCCGAACTGTCTATCAGTCGACTTTCTGACGTAGTGTCAAACAGTTGTTTACAATCACAAAAGAAAAAACTGGATATTAATGATTACCGGATTTAAATTACGCTGCAACCATGCCAAGTTGCATTGTAAATTGATGCAGGACCCACACAGATGCAAAACAAAGAGATATTTATTTTCATTAGTCATTTATTGAATTTTTAATATTCCCATACTAAAATGTCATGGCCGATGTTATGTAATATATCTTTGAAAAATGTGAATTACAAGCAACTACTTCGAATGAATAGGAAATAAAATTTTATGTCATCTTTACTATCGTTAGTTTATGTACATAATAAAAAAAACGAAATATGACCTTTTTAAGTTTTCCAAAAAATGAAGAACGCCGTCTGGCTTGAGTGGATGCAGTTCGTCGCGAATTGCCGAACGAGAATTGGGTGCCTAGCAAACATTGCAGGATTTGCAGCATCCATTTTGATGAATCGGATTATGTCATCTCTAAAACTGGAAAATATTTTTTAAAAGTCACAGCTGTCCCAAATTGTACAGTACGTTGTCAACATTTATTTACAATAATTTAATTAATATTTAATTGAATGTCAGACGTCGAGGAGTTTATCACAGGTCTACTAGATATGTTTAGATGCTAAAGATTATTTGACGCTGACTACTCTTACAACATAAGATCTTCTGATATACTATTTTACAACTTTATAATAGTGTAACATAAGTATGTTAAATGATTCAAGGGGAACAATCATTCAATCATATAAAAAAATATTAATAAAATTCATTATTCAATTACTGTGTTGTTTTTGTATTAGGTAAACCATCCACGTCAAATGTTGAAAGACATGGCCGCGATCAAATAACCCTTATGAAAAAAAAAATTGACAAATGGAAATCTTGTGTCAGAGAGCTTGTAACCAATTGCAGATTTTTGTCTTTCAAACGGTATAAAACCTTACTGAAATTACTGTCTACTCAAACGTTATACCAGCATCTGACATAAATGACTTCATACCTTAACTCAATTAATATTTAGTTGATTATTGAAACCACTCGATACATAAGATCTTTTTATTTCAAAAAGTGGGCGTTTTGGAGCGGATTTGTCAGTCGTTTTTGTTAGACGTTACTCTTCCATACTTATTATATTTCGATGGCTTTCCCACATCAACGGTGTCCCCTAGACAAACAACTTTGCAATTTTACAAATTATGAATGACTAAGTTTCGGGTTTAGGCCAATTACGACTTGACTATGAAAACTCGAAACTACGCTTATTTCCGAATGTTGACGTTGCCATAGTGATAAGGTGATATGATAGATAACTTATGATTCATAGACGTATTAGACGTCAAATAATCCATGAACAAAACGAAATGAAAATGATTTTTATTATTTACACAATTTATTAACCATTAGATTACACATTATCATGTTGTTATAAAAATCTAACACTATGTCTACAAAAATCTTCAATTACTCTCACATTCAGTGTTCAAACGTCCCTCCGCGGCTTATTATACACGCTGCAGCCCGTGCCCGAGTATGTCGGTGCACCCTTGACAAAATATGCTTATCATCATTTTTTCTCCGCAGATCGTTAAAGGCATCAGTTATTCGTCGTCGCATCTCGTCCGCAGTGTCACATTCCGTTTTGTACACACTATCTTTTACAGAGCCCCACAGGAAGAAATCTAGACACGTGAGATCCGGGCTTCCTGGCGGCCAACGGTGCGGCCCAAACCTGCCTATCCAGCGATCCCCAAACTCATTGTTTAATTTCATTCGTACTTCGTGTACAGAATGAGCTGGTGCACCATCTTGTTGGAACCAAGTGACTCGTCTTTCAGCCAGTGGTAATTCGTCCAGATAACTGTCTAACTCGGTGTTCAAAAGAGACATGTATCCGTCTCTGTTTAGAGTTGGAGGCAGAAACACAGGTCCTATGATAGTTTCTCCGTGAATCGACGGCCAGACGTTAATAGACCAACGATACTGGTGACTCGAGAATCGATAAGCGAAAGGATTCTCCTCGGCATACACATGTTCGTTTCGTCTATTCCATATTCCGTTGCGTGTGAACAAACTTTCATCACTCCAAATAATATGCCTTATGAAATCTCGCTCTTCTACTAATTCTTTTGTAATAACCATCGGCAGTAGGCTTCGCGGATAGGGCAGTCCCGAGGGAGTAGAGCTTGAACCCTCTGTATTTTGTAATGGTGAAGGCTGGCACGTTTGATAATAGTAAGTACTGCAGTATGGGTTATTCTGAAATGTCGACCCGCTACTCTAGAACTCACTCTCGGATGTCTTCTAAAATAACGCAGCACCCTTTCTTCAAGTCGAGCCGCAATTCGAACAACGCCTCCTCCACGTTGGTCGTTCTGGGCTGTTGCTGGTACAACGGGCTGGTTGTTGGCGATACGATCCAAAGCCCTTAAAATTGTCCTATGCCCAGTTGTATGTGGTGGAGGATATGTTTCTCGGTATCGACGCAAAGCTTCAGCCGCGTTATTATTGCACGTCGCGTACAATAAAAGCAAATTCAAATAAGCACGAGCAAAATAAAAATAAAATCGCTATTCGTAAATTCCGCGTTCGTAAAGTATATAAATCATTTGTTGGTCAATGCATTCATTTCTATAATAAATTACCTGACGTAGTTTTAAAGTTACCCTTTCCAGCACTTAAAAATTACTTGAAAAAGTCGTTAATGTCTAAAGCGTATTATAGGGTCGAGAACTATCTAACAGACAAAAATGCATGGTCTAAACCCGAAACATAGTCAATAATAATTTGATCAATTGCAAAAGCTTTATCTTGTCTAGGGGACACCGTTGATGTAGGAAAACATATATCGAAACTTTTATGTGGTCATCTTGCACCGTGTTATAAGTTATAAACAAATATGAGTAGGTGGGTTTTAGTTTTTTTTTTCCTTTTTCTTCCTTTATCTCTCACGTAAGATTTTTGGCATGTTTTCCTGCTGATCTACGCATGTTATTTGATATTATATTGAATTTAATATTTATTTCATCACACTTGCTCGGAAAGGGCTTTATAACACGCAGGCGTTTAGGGCAGTTATAGCCGACTTAGCTCCCGTGGGAGTTATAGATTTTCATAACTCCCTAGGGAGTTATGAGTTTAGTTTTAAAATATAGAATCCACTTGTACATCATTTCAGACCAAGGAGGTGTAAAATCAGCCAAGGTTTATTTCCTATATTCAAAACTTGGCTACAAACCAATTTTACTGTTTAATTAAACTTATACGGCACATTTGTCTGCATTATATTTCTATTTTACCATTATTTCAGAGACATTCGCAATTATTTTATTAAATTTCATTTTGACAATTTGTATAATCTGGCAGAATGGCCTGTATTTGTCAAGTTTAAAAAAAAGCAATTCTAAGCATTATCTGTGAAAGACTAAAAAAAAGTTGTCAAACTCTTTTAGATTAGCGATTAGCGAATCGAGTTCGTTTAATTTTGTTTGATTGTTGTTTCCGAAGCGTATTTTGTTTAAAGGTACGAAAAAAACAAACTAAATATGACTTCCTCATCGGAAGAATCTGTAGTGACATCAACACCACCTGATTTGTTAAATGCGGCTCAACTACTCAACAATGATTTGCTGCCAGCGAAATCTAAAGAAAGGTTTTTTTTTCTATTTGTTTTTTATTTCCTCGCTAATGTGATGAAAATCATTGTGTGTATCATGGGCAGTAAGGAGATTGCAAACTCGAGTCATTAAAAGCCCTCCGCCTTCGGCGTCGGGCTTCTAATAGTCTCTCCTTAGCAATCCTCTTCTTACCGCCCTTGATGCACAATGTACTATTGCTTTATATAATGCTAGAAAGTAGTACCATTGTAAAATGTTTAAAAAATGACTGACTGCTGAGTTTCTTGCGGCGTTTCTTCTCAGCAGTGTCTCCTCTTGGGAAGCGCTGGTAGATTCTTGACGTGTAAAAGTGCCCGTACGGCCTACTTACTGAATAAATGTCTTTTATCTTTTATCTTTAAATGACATTTTCATTTCAACATCAAATGCACCGATGGCCAATACAATAACGCAAAGAGGTTCATAAGTTAAGTACCGAATCAGTAGTTCTAAATAATGTTTATTTGATAAACGTTTCACATTCACGTTTTGAAGCATGAAAATGGATGAAATATGCCTACTCAGCAGCACAATTTCAACTTCGTAAATAATTTTGTTTAACTAGCTAAAACCTATTTATCAATTTAGGGAAACTAAGATACGATGAAAGAAGGTTCTAATTATCATCTTTAATTGTTTATGAAGATTGAGTATACTTCATTGTCTGTCAATGTCGCTATTTCAGAAATGTGTCAAGTTGTGCTTAGTAGGCTGTTAGTAGGTCGTTATTATGTTATTTTATTCATAATTTAAGGAAAAAATAAATAAAGTAGTTCAAGATGTACCTACAAAGAGACTCACAAACCCTGCAATATTTCTTACCGCATTGCAAGCAGGTCTAAGTATGCATCAACGACAAACAATTAACGTAATATAATAATATCCTGTAATGAAAATGTTGTTTACAATTAAGTTCATTGACCCAATCATATGTTTAGGGTTGAAACAAGTAGTTTTTTGTGTGAATGTTTAACCGGCTGTAATTTGAAAACGGCTGCTTAAATTCACATAGTTTGTATGGGGGAAATAAAGTGTTAAGGCTAAACTATCTCCCATTATCGGGAAGGTCCACGGTCCTCTTCCACCCTGTATAATAGTTCATTACTACAAAGACCGGGCAGTAGGGGATTGCCGGCCGAGTGATATAGACGGCCAAGCGAAGCTAGGCCGGATAATTACGAGGCTGACAACCCCTTTTCACGGCGAGGTATGTATAGTGCTTTTCTCAAACATATGCAATGAAATAAAAAAATACATCACTCAAAAATATATTATAGTAAATAGTTATAGTTTAGGGGAAAGATCATGTCCTAGTACGGAAGGAGGTGCTCTATCGCTGCTCCCTCAGTTGGTGGAAGGGACGAAATGACCGGTTTGACTTTCGACACCGACTGCAGGAACCGCTGCTACCGATAGTTATTAAGAGAGGTCTCTCCTTCTGTTTTGCTCCATACCTGCTATGTCAGCATGCGATGAGGAGGGGTTCCATACCTGATACCTCAGCAGCTTGACGTATATCAGGATTTTTAAGTAAAGTTTACAGAAACCAACTTTACTTCTCCGAACTGCAGCAGAAGTGGACGCATCCAGTGAAGGCGTGAATAAATAATATGGCGATCAGGCCCAGCTGCTGCAATTTCTGACTTGAATAATAGGTTGTAGGGACTTTACCTCTGCTAGGTTTGATGAATGTAATATTCTGGTCAGACGGAGTCTTTGCCATGAGCAGAACTACCAAGTCAACATCTTCTCCAATAACTGCAACTAGAGAATCCTTTGATTTTTCAATGGCAGCAGACACTATCATCAAGTCAGCGTCAACATGTATGAACTAAATTTCTATTTTAAGTTATTTGGTTTTGTCTTATGGCCGGTTCCTATATTAAAAAAATACATCCCCACGTTACGCGTAGGGGAGGTATTTACACCAAAAAAATGTTTTTTTTAATGTTATTTTACCACTTTTGTTGGCGTGACTAATATGTATATATTCATTAGGGTGGGTCACTATAGTATGGGTTATTTTTTTGTTTTTTTTTTACTTCTAATAGCAATATAAATGGGTCACATGATTATTATAAACTAAAATAAAAAGTTTCGTTACAGTGGGACATTATCCACTGCCTCCGGATTGACCCTGAAATATGGATTTTTTGAAAAAATATGTATTTCTTAAAACTCTGTTAACTACGTATTGTTTGCTGTAAATGTGGATGTAAATAATAAAACGTAATATTAGAAACCTATAATTTATTTATACATGCATTTATAGACATAAGTAATTAGTTTATAGCAGTTAAGAGGTAATTTGGTCTACACGAAAATCCTTCTTACTATCGAATTTCGGCATGAGTTTACGAGACTCAATCTTCGCCTTAATAAAACCTTCGCGTGCTGATTTTGTACACAAACATCCTGAAGCTTCAGTAACAGTTTTTACTGATCTCTCGACTGCTTGGGTATGGCAAGGTAATCGCAAAAAATACATTTTATTGTCCTCTCCTCGAGCGATGTAAGACTCAAGCTCTTGATTAGAAACTAGCTTCAGGATTGGTGGTTCTGTAACCTGAATCTGCCAGTCAATAAGACCCAGATCCTTAAAACGTGCTAGGAGAGTACGCAAGTCTTGCTCCACCACCTCCGGATTTCCCCCAAGGGTACCGTCGTCCAAGTACCATACATTAAGTGGGGAGAGAAGCTCTGAAATAGTTTTATGTATGGCCAGACTGAACGCCAGAGGTCCAAGCGGATCCCCCTGCTGCGCACCAACTTGGGAAATGATAAGGGATCCATTGAAAAAGAGGTTAGAGGGGGACGAGTAAACTTGAAATGAAAAGGGATAAAGGGAAGGAACCCTGTCCTTGACTTCATTCAACAAAACCTCCCGCTCAATGGAATTAAAAGTGTTCTTTATATCGAGCTTAATTATAACGCATTCCGCCTTTCCCGGATCCAGAACGAATGCGCGAGCTGCATGAATTGCTGCCTCACACCCCAATCTTGTGCCAAACCCCATTTGGCAAGGGCGAAAGTAAGCGGCCATTTCCTCCCTCACCGCTGCACACCCAAGTTTGGCGGTCAGGCGACGAAACGTGCTGCCCACCGCAATGGGCCTCAAACCTCCATCCTTTTTCGAGAGTGCACACAAGGAAGCGCCAAAGACGTACGGGCAAACCTCAGCGTTCAGACGACCTTCAAGTAAAAAGTTGCAGAGTTTGGTCAGGCACCCCAACAACCGACAACCGTTATCCCCTGCCGAGCCAGATGTGAGCTCTTTTAGATGTACCGGGCGGATACCATCCAAACCTGCGGCCGAACCGTTATTAAACGAGCTAAGAGCCTGTGTGACGTTCTCTTCATTTACCTTATACGCGGGAGTGGATCCATCCGGCGCGGGCGGGAACGACAGAGGCCGAGACGGGGCCGGGTGCTTTGTCTGTAGAGTGGCAAAAACTTCAGGGCTTGACTGTGCAACTACGTCATCCGACATAAGCACCCTGACCGCCCCCCTCAGATCCCCCTCGCATACCTTCTTCGACTCAACTGCCTTAAGAACCGAGGGCGACCTTGAGGTCCCCCCACCCCCAATGTCATTGAAAGGACATTCAACATAAGCCGAGTCGATGTTCCGCTTCACCTTTGTCGTAAGGTTGCCCGAACCAGTTGCATCCGGTGTCCAAAGAGCAGAGTATGCAAAAGTTAAAAACTCACACCACTCCACCGTACCTACCATTAGTGTCAATGCACTTATCGATAAGATTGCACATTTTGCCAGCTGCAAGGTTTCGTGCACCCTTGGGGATATGCCGCAGCACCCGCACTGACCGCTTAAGACTAGCTAGACTTTCCAAGCTTAAGGCCCCCCGAAAGTCCGACTGTACCAGCGGCCGTGTGATTGTGTAGCCCCTGCGGAAGCGCGCCGAGGCACATCCTTGTGCATGCGACCTATGTGCACACAAAGCCCGTCCGGAGTAAACGTTCGGGATGAGCCAGGACAATGGGGGCACGTCCGTAACGAAGAGGAGTTAACATTCATAATTACTTAAAGCAATGGAACGACTTAAAACATAAAACAAAACTTAAAGTTAAACTCGTCGTAATTAAACCAAATAAACCTTGGACAATAAAACAAGTCAGTCCAATTAACCCCAAAGACAATAATCATAAAATTCATAAATAAAACTTAAATTTTGATATAACAATGTAAAAATAGAACAAATAAACTTGGTCAACAAATCAAATCGCTTCGATTATTTCAACCGTGAAAAATTACAACTCAATAAAATTAGCGCGGTTAAATTACAAATTATCCATAAGTTCAACTAAAACAAAATGTAATCCAACTCCCTACAGCTTCGGTTGGACAGCAAGCGTGAGTCCATTCGCACTCCCAATCAAAATTTATCGCGCGCTAAGCAGCCTTATTTCACCTCCGCGCATGCGACGACACGACGCGACGGCGACGTGTAGTTCCGTTGGTACGCACCACGTACGCACCAACCACGCGATGTTTTGTGGTGTAGGACGCAAGTACTAGTCTCCCTTCAACCTGAGTATAGCGCGGCGCTCGGGTCCCTCGGCTGGGAATTGGCAAGTTCCGTGAGCAGCGGTGACTGAGCGAGGTAAAAAATAAGCTGCTGTCTCTCCCGCGGGGAAGGTAAAGAACGGCCTGGCACACGGGCCACACGGCACCATGCAAGGCGCTCTTGAAGAAAGGAAATTTGTTTATAAAAAAAAAAACAAGTTGTAATTAGTTAAATGTTTGGTTTGCTTGACTTGTTAATAACAATTTTTCTATCGTTATCAGCCATTATTATTAGAACTTCAATTACGCACGTGAAATATTACAGTCATAGGTACATAGCAGTATTAAAAGCGGTTACTATAAAATAAAGCGCTTGATTTTATTGCACAGCCGCTGTGTTGGTGTGTAGCAAGCGTCTTTCGCATGCGCAGTAGCGAAGTCGAGGCGTCGAAGCGTCACTGCTTGGTTGTTAGGCGCGGGGTGGCGAGAAGAAAGTCATAAGTGCCGTGCATTTCCTGGCACTTACCCGCTTTGACAATCAATCGCTCTGGCGTGGAGGCTCGGCGGCAAGAAACGAACTTTTTTGAAATTGTTATTTACTAGTGACCGACCGAAACATGTTATTTTGCCGAAACCGAAACCGAACCTTTTATATAAAAAAAAATCCTTAAAAAGTCGAAAAAATGTTAGTAAGCCCGTTTTTTTCTAAAATTAATATCTCGCCGACCTATAATTACAGGTTTCTACTTTCAAAGATTTATCACAATGAAATTTCAGCACAGTTACAGAGGTTCTGTTTGAAAATTTAACTACCCTATAAAGTGAAAAAAATACATTATTTGTAACACAAGGTACGATGTTGTAAGTTTCGGCGCGGCCGAAGGGTTCGGCCGTTTTTGGCCGAAACCGAAACTCGGGCCGAAACTTGATTTTTTGGCGGAAACTGGCCGAAACCGAAACCGAAATTTCGGTCGGACACTATTATTTACACTTCACTTCCAATGTTTATTTAACACGTTTGAAACACTTTGCACAATAAAGATATTTAGAATGAATGGTATATGTTGAGATGCACAGACTTTTAAGTTTATAGGCTTTGTTTGTTTTGGTGTACTTATGGAGTAATCACTTGGAAAAACTGACGCTATGGATTACGTTATATTATAACTCTAAAACTGCGAGCTGTTCAGCGGAGATAACACTTACACTATTTTATTTTAAATCATGTTTATTATATTTATTATTGTTTATTACATATTCTATGCTATTTATAACTTTTAAATGAATTTTAAATACGGCGCTCATGTTAACCGTGAAGTTGTAAGGAACATAAATAGTTTTCAATTCTGTCGATAAGTAACGAGACCTAGAGATTAATTCCCATAAATGTCTTCCTCCATCTTTGCAACTTGGGTGGCTGTTAATGTGAAACCATGTTGGAGCGTATACTTTGACCACATTATGTTGCTAAAGTAACAAGTTTATCGGAAGGGTTTGTAGTTGCAATGTAGAGCCGTAGAACTCTGTTAGCTCGCGTGAGCCACCTTGCATGAGACATTTTTCCAGGTGATTGTAAGCTAAATCTGCAGGGCATTCACCAACTATAACGGCTGATACTATTCTGTATAAATACAATTGGTCAGAACTGAGATCTTTAGTGTCTATTAGTGGAATTTCCCCTGAAATATTTTTAAAGTTGACAACAGGTTTTTCTTCACAAGTTTCTAAGGCTTTTCCGATTTCCCCTGTAAATGTTCTTGGGCCAGACGTTCTACCATCAATGAAAGAAAATAAATGTCGAAAGGGCAATTCATTCATATGCAGCAAGCAAACGTTCCACTGTGAAGGTCTGTTTAATGTTTTTTCCATTAACCTTATTATACCACCTAATTTTCCAACATTAACATTAGTACCGTCACATCCAATAGCCATCAAGTGATCTAATGACACGTTTTCAGTCAAAAAGAAAAATTAACTATTTCCTTTTCTATACATTATGCTGTCCCAGCCATTGGGGTGATATAACCTAAGTATTTACTATCTGGCTCTTTAATTAATGAAATATGTTCTTCAAGTATAAGTTCTCTGTAAAATTTCCCGCCCCTTTTCTGGTTAACCAATGTTTTATCTTTTCTACCGTCGAAGTATAAAGCAGGTATTACGGAAATTTTCTGTTTCTCGATGATGTTTTTTCGAGCTTTGTTTATTTCTCTTCTCAGTTAATTTTTATCAATAATCGGCATGTTTGTTTCATATAAAACCACGGAAGCTATGGCGGCACCTGCTCTGTCAGATATTCCATACCGGTCGCAAGTTTGGGATAGTATAGAATAATTCATAGGAACAGAAGATTCTTGTTTCAGTTTTTTCATTGGTTTTGGTTGAAAATCTTCGCAGTCGCTTGATGTGTCACACTCTGAAGACGGGGAGCTATTAATGACAGATGCTGTGGCAGGCATAACACCGATGCTCGTTTGTTTGTGAAAACTTGTTGACATTTTCTTGTCTGAGTTTTCGTTTTTTATTTTTTATTGTTGTAGCCACGTCTGTGTTACCTATTATCATTTTTCTTGAAGATCTTTGGTCGGTGAGAAAGCTTTGTTCATTGGATGGGACTTTCTTTTCCTTAGGGCAGTTACATTTGGTAAAATCTAGGCACTTGCAGGAAGAAATATCAAATAAAACTTTGCTGGAAGCGAGGAAATCTTCCAAACGTTTTTTAGGTATACAGGGTGACAGGAAATTCGCCGTATTCCTTGAAAGGGGTTATTCTACAGCTCATTTGTAATGATTTAAGTCCAGTTAACCAGGGGTCAAAACTCATTGGTTTTCGAGTTATATTCACGTTTTTAGTTTTTTTTTTAAATACCCTCTTTTTGACCTAAAACTAGTAATTTTGTAAAAACTTCGTCATTTAGAAATAAAAAAAAGTATTTTTCGAATAGCCAATGAACCACTGATTACGAAAAATAAAAAAAAATTACAAAACAATGCAAAGTTTTGCAAATAAAAGGATTTGAAGTTAGAAGTTCAAGTAATTATTTTCCAAATTTTGTAACATTTTAAAGCATAATTTAAAAAAAAGTATGACACTTCGCGTACAAATTACAGGAATAATTTTCTTAATTTATAAGCTTTCTAAAAAGGTACAATTTATGACATTTTAATATTAATTTTATTTAAAAATTTACAATTAACAATAATAGCAGAAATGTTTGCGGTTATAAGCTCCATCGTTTCAACCAAAAAACACGGGAAGCGTTGTAGTAAAATGAATTTAGAACACAGTTCTTTTTTTAAAATTAAGCTATGGGCTTAGTGTCCTATTTTTAAATAAATTTTCTTTTTAAAAACCTAAGGTGCGTTCCATTTTTAAATTTAAAGCATCTCAAATCGTTCTCTTTTTTAAATTCAGCTAATGTCTTACGACGTTCTATTTTTAAATAATGATGCTTTTTAAAAACAAAGTGCGTTCCATTTTCAAATTTCGAGCACCTCAAAGTTTTTGAGTGACCTACGTAATCAGTTAGTTTCAACTTTCTTTTCAATTCGGACGATATTGATAATTAAGCTTCTTTCTCAAATGGCTGCTTACCAATTCGAAGAATACGCAGATATCGTTTATTGTTACGGACTCTGCGATGGAGACGCCGCTGCAGCTAGAAGAGAATACCAACGTCGTTACCCTAACCGCCGTTTACCTCACGTAAGTGTGTTTGGTTCATCGTACCGTCTTATTCGGGAAAGAGGATCAGTTCAACGCCGCCAAGCTGACGCTGGAAGACCTCGAAATGATCCTGCTGAAGAAGAAGAAATCCTTCAGTGTTTCCAGGCAGACGGCACTACTTCGACGAGAAATGTGGCTAACCAGCTCGGTATGTCGCACTGGAAGGTGTGGTTTACACTGCACTCAGCTCGGCAGTACCCGTATCATTACACTCCAGTACACGCTATTGAAGAGGCAGACCCAGCGAGAAGGATAGATTTTTGCAGATTCTTAATTAATGCAGATATCGAAGATCCCGAGTACCTGAAGAGAATTTTGTGGACAGATGAATCCAATTTCGACCGTAACGGGATAACAAACTACCACAATCTGCACTTTTGGGCTCCCAAAAGTCAAAACCCAAAAAAATCAAGAGAAGGAGCTCACCAGCAAAGATTTTCTTTGAACGTGTGGATGGGAATCGTGCACGACAATTTGATCGGACCTTTCTTTCTGCCAGCACGATTGACCGGCATCGCATATGAAAATTTTTTGAGGGATGAGCTACCGACGCTACTTGAAGATGTGCCGCTTGCGACAAGAAGGAACATGATTTACCAACACGATGGCTGCCCCGCTCACTATTACCGGGGCGTACGACAGTGGATGGATCAGAACTACCCAAGAAGATGGATTGGTCGAGGCAGCCCAACCCCTTGGCCAGCCAGAAGCCCGGATTTAACTCCATGTGACTTCTACATCTGGGGTCACATGAAGGCGTTGGTCTACGATAAACCGATACGTAACGTAGAAGAGTTAAGACAAAAAATTGTAGAGGCGGCACAGACAATGAAAGATAGGCTTTCGAGACGAGTAACAATCACCGAAGTACGAAAAAGGCTTCGTGCTTGCATTCGAAACCAGGGCAAACAGTTCGAGCAAAATTTGTGATGTAATTGATTTTAGTTTTTAAGATTAAAGTTTATTTGATAGTGAAACTGTTTTTTTCCTCATTTTATCCTAACCTTGCTTAACCACTTATCAAAGTATCACTTAAGACTTAAGACAGAAACTGAAGGCAAAAAACCCCACGAATTCGAGACACAAACAAAATTAATTAAACTAATGACCCTTTGTTTGTGTCACCAAAGGCAATCTGCTGTGCCTTCTACATCAAGAAGATAAGTTAAGATAAGAAACAGAAGACAAAGTAAGCCCTCGGAGAATCTAAAACGACACAAACAAACCCATTAGAGTCAAGTACGCTAAGTAAAGTCTTCTAGCTGTTCTGCTATTATTATTATTAATTGTATTTTTTTTGTATTAAAATGTCATAAATTGTACTTTTTTAGAAAGCTTATGAATTAAGCAAATTATTCCTGTAATTTGTACGCGAAGTGTCATACTTTTTTTTTAGCTATGCTTTAAAATGTCACAAAATTTGGAAAATAATTGCTAGAACTTCTAACTTCAAATCCTTTTATTTGCAAAACTTTGCATTTTTTTGTCATTTTTTTTTATTTTCCGTAATCAATGGTTCATTGGCTATTCGAAAAATACTTTTTTTTATTTCTAAATGACGAAGTTTTTACAAAATTACTAGTTTTAGGTCGAAAAGAGGGTATTTAAAAAAAAAAAAAAAAAACGTGAATAACTCGAAAACCAATGAGTTTTGACCCCTGGTTAACTGGACTTAAATCATTACAAATGAGCTGTAGAATAACCCCTTTCAAGGAATACGGCGAATTTCCTGTCACCCTGTATTAGGATGACATTTTAATAGTTTCTTAAAGTTAAGATGTTAAACTTTAAGCATTTGCTGCACTCTTACATGTGATACAGTTGGCAGGGATGCTTTTTTCCATACGTTCTCAATTTTTTCGATGACACTATCAGCAACTTCTTGAAAGTTTGGTTCCTTTTTGGTATTCTTGGTCATTTTGATGTCAAATCTTGTCCACTCATAACATTTCATTATTTCTTCATAAGTTGGAAGCACATTATCTTTGAGATCACTAGTATTACCAAATACAGGACATTTCCACGCTTTTCTAGTATACGATTCATTGTAAAAAAACACAGTAACACCTTTTTATCTAGCTTAGAACAACGTAACTAAACGACAAAAAAAAACGAGTTGCGGGCGGTAGTTAAAGTATTAACACTTACCTACCCTCAAGTATTTTTGTTACGATTTCGATAGTGTTTGTACGGTAAAGTATTTTAAAATAAATATAAGCAGTTTTCAAAGTGTAAGTAGTGTGTTTAAGTATGTTAGCTATGGTTTGAAAAGTGAGCTAAATAATTAACTTTTTCTAAATTTCAAACCTAATCCGGAGGCAGTTACACTAAACAGAATGAAATAATATTTTACACACGGTATATTAACTATAATTAGCACCACATTACGGCTCTTAAAATCCAAAATTGAAAAAAAATTACCCACCCTAATATTCATGCCAAATTACAGCTTGCTAGTACCAGGCATATTTCACTTCTATACAAAGCGACAAAGTAGGTCCGATCAACACGTAAAAGTATTGAATACATATAAAATATATGTATAATGCTGGCCGAACGCGCCTAAATAAACCATATTAACTCCTATTGAAAGTTTATTTTTCGTAGTTTACTGCGAACGTATAGTTATACCTACGTTTGCTCGCTCTAACGGTAGGGTTGTCAACACATCGAAAATATTAATATAAATTAACAGGTACACATTATGAGAAAAACAGTTACTTGAATAATCAAAATATAATATTTATTTGTTATTTTTTATTGTTTTACACAGGTTTTACATATGATTCAACTTTAAAAAAAGCTGTCGCAAGTTTTTGTTGGACCGGAATAATCGGTTGTTAAATTTCAATACTGTAAAAATTCGAAATCTAATGAATAGTTTTAATAAATAGTGATGAGGGAAGCAAAGGCATGGTGCTTGAAATGGAATCTTTATCAAAATCTGAAATAAAGAGTTCCCTGGTGATGTAAGCGACATCTTTGTGAAGTTTTCTAAGAAAATTGTTTCCAACGTTTTTACGTAAAAGGTGAAAGATGTAGGTATCAAAAAAAAACTATGTCTGTTCGTTTTCCTTTCCACGAAAATACTTCTTGGAATCAAACAAATTTGAAAAACAAAAAACAGAAACGTACAGACCTAGTTCTTTATAATAACTACAACATATTCAAAAATCGTGGAAATCGGACTTGATTTAGGGGGTGAGAAACGTTAACGCCCGGAGCTAAATTTGTATGGAATTATTTTGACAGCTAATACGCGATTTTAGCGGCGCTTCACAATCCTCTTAACTACCTATTTAAATCTGAAAACTTACGTTTTCATGAATTTGCTTTCATGAATGTAATAAAATAAGTAAAAAAATTTACTAGATATAGGTATACTTACCAGAACATTGTAACAAGGTACCTATATAGGTAATCGTATGACGCTTAAGTAAAAAAAAATTATAGGTACCTAGGAAAAAAATAACGGACACCAGTATAAAATTGTTACGTATTTTATTACAAAAAAAATATACATATTCCTACGTTAAACCTATGTTTATAATAAGTAAAGTAGGTAAAGTCGGGGTCAATAGAAATAATAAAAGATGTAAACAAAACCAAACGGACCTATTTACCATAGTCACGTACTTTTGGACATCGCGGAAGATATATTTAATGATGTACACGCTTGATTGTTACTTTTACATTCTGTTTAAGATTAAATAACTATTATATAACTATAGGTTTTTTCGAATCAAAACTCGTTTGCAGAAATATTGAGGTTATGTGTCAAACAGTACTGATTTGTTTGTAAACAAATAAATGTATCATTTCTATTGACCCCGAATTTAGATAATTCAATATTTCTAACTTGATGAACACTGTTTCGTGTTGATTGATCACTTCAATATACTTAGGTATATCATCTTATATAAATAAAAATAAATTGCAACTACTGACCTTTCCTCGTGCACCGGCAAAGAGAAAAACGTTTCCTTTTTATTATTTTTGGTTCTCTTGTGTAAACACCCACTCACACAGCAATAATGAGTCATTTTTTTAAATTATACATTCACCAAAATAATTCAAAGAAACAACAACACACCACACACATCTAACCGAACTTGACGTAATGACTAGAATGTACCTACTACCACAGATTAAGTAAGAGTGTACAACTCGCATCTCGCTTGACGTGTCTCGACCATGTCTCGACACTCAAAAACCGGTCGAGCGAGTTGACATCGCCGCGCGCGGGCATCCTTGATGTATTAGCATCGGCAACTATGTTCCGTCAGGCGGTGATTATCGGACGTACCTCGCTCAGATAAATATCTGTTACGTAGTAAGTAACTCTTACTAAAACTGTGCTAGTACTAAGAGTCTCTGAGCTAGGCTGCGGACGAACGACCGGACATGTCGAAACTATAAGGGTTCCTACCTTGACTACGGAAACCTACAACACGACGCAGCCGATGCAACTTGGCTAGCTTTTTCATTTTCGACAACGTAAAGCGACAGTGATCGGCAAACGATTGGGTTTGTCTTCGATGTAAGATTCAATGGTAACTTGTCTAGCCCAACTGGTTTTACTGTATATGTATATTATGTAGATGTAATGTCGCTACGGTTACCTTAAATAACATTATAACGAATTTCCTCCAAAATTGTAGCGAGTGATTTGTAATCGCGAGCTGTAGGTCCTCGTATTTAACAAATTGTACCCTTATTACTTATTCTGAGCACGTGGAACACCAGCGCCTACTAATCCCCAACCGCAAAGAACAATGGTCAGGGCAGGTGATTTGTATGATCAAAGTGTTTATTTATTATGTAAGTGTATTCGGCTCCTTAGCATGACCCAAACAGAGACAGAATCCAGTCCCAAGGACACGGCGGCGCCGCCAATGATGATGTAATTCTAATTGTAATGTAATTTCTGAGTTGGACGTTAATTTTACTTGTTTTTTCTCATTTTATTATTTATGTTTTGTTTCGATTAATTATGTGTGTGTAACCTTCCGTGGTTTCACGGAATGGTTCCAACGGAAGACCAGCGCCGACTTTAAAGCCAGCATTACGCTGAGTTGGGACTATTTTGTGGCAATCTCTTAATTTTATAAGGTATGTTGTCGTTAACAAAATACAATCGTTTCAAACGTCAAGCATTTGTAGTTTGCTTTTAATCCACGATGAAACAGTTTCGTGAAACGATTATCAGAAAATTTAGCAATGGCGACAGCCCAGGTGCTATCTTCAAGGCCTTAAAACCCCTTGGAATTAAACGCAATCTAGTTTACACCACAATCAAAAGGTATAAAGAGACCTCCTCAGTAGAAGACAGGAAAAAATCCGGTCGGCCACGTTCAGCTAGAACCGATAGAGTAGTAAAGATTGTGAGAGAGCGACTTCGGCGGAAAATACACCGTTCTATCCGAAAATTGGCTGCTGACCTGAAAATTTCAAAAGGATCGGTACACAATATTTTGAGGGTGGATCTTGGATGCCATGCCTACAAAAAACGAAAAGATCATGGCATTTCCGAAGCGACCAAGAAATTGAGAGTACAAAGATCCAATATAATACTTTCTTGGCACGCAGGGGATGAGTTTGTATTTTCTGACGAGAAACTGTTCGTGTTAGAACAGCCTCATAATGCCCAAAATGATCGATTGTGGGCACCAATGATAAAAGACATTCCGGACAACCAGAAAAATGTTCCGAGGTTCCAGAGCTCACCATCGGTGATGGTGTGGGGTGCAGTTTGTAAGCGGGGTAAACTACCTCTAGTAATTATCGATAAAGGCGTTAAAATCAATGCTCAATACTATAAATCCGAGGTTTTGGAGAAAATTGTTGCTCCAAATTTAAAAAGGATGTTTGAGAACGAATATTATGTTTTCCAACAAGACGGAGCTTCTTCACACACGGCAAACGCTGTTCAAGCTTGGTGTCAGGCTAATTTGACCGATTTTCTGCCGAAACATGAATGGCCACCCAGTTCTCCGGACTTGAATGTATCTAGACACGCGGCAGCGTGTCCAGCCAAGTTCAAGAAAAAGGAACTGGCGAGCGCAGCCGTGTGTTATTTACACGAACCGTTTGGAGCCACTTTTGACCCCTCAATAACTCCAAATCTACTTAACATAAAAACATGAAATTTGGTATATGTATTAAAACCCTTTAGATCAACTAGAACCCTAAATTTCATAAATAAAAGTGAAACGGTTATTGAGATATAAAAGTTACCTCAGAACTCCGTCATTTATTAACCGATTTGGAAAATTCTTTTTTTGTTTGAAAGGGCACACTGTCTGATTGGTCCCAATGTCACCAGGTCAGAATCTGATGATGGGGTCCTGGAGAAATTGAGGGAACTCTTCAAATAATTTGGGTATAGCTATATCGATTTGGGTATTTTGTATATACAGGGTGTCCCATAAATAGCACGTCACAGTGACACCGGAGATTCCCCAGCCTCAGACGAACCGAACCAACCTAACATGACCTCAGTAAAAGTTGCACCGTTTTCGAGTTATACCAATTTAAAGATTTTTCCAATTTCTCACCTCTTTTAACATTGCAAGTGCCCGCATTTACTGGGATAGCTTTACAATTTAGTTTTTTTTATTTATACGCTTTCATGAATAGTTGCTTAAGATGATAGAAGCATTATTATGTCAATAACTAATGTAAAAGTTGGAAAAATACTGTAATGAACTTGACTTAAATTATCATCAACATATTAATTTCAACTTTGAACACCTGCCATGACTTTTTTTTACTAGAAACGAAATGAGCAAATAACTTTAAAAACATGCGTATGTTATGCCAATTCTAAAATGGTATGACACATGATATCATAATGCAAAAAAGTAGGAATTCGAATCACATTTGATTGACCAAGGTTCAAAGATAAAGGTTTATTCGTTTTTACAATAAATGTTCGAATTGTTTCCCTGCGACTCTAAGGCACAAATAGCATCTTCGGATAAAATTTCGGTTTAATTTTCGTAAACTGGTTTCGGATATGTCTCGGGCTGCATCGAAGACACGTCGCCGTAGTTCCTCTTCGTTACTTATTGGTTTTGAATAAATTTTATCTTTCAAACATCCCCAATAAAAAAAATCCAGTGGGTTTAGATCCGGGGAACGCGCTGGCCATAAAATTGATCCCATTCGCCCAATCCATTCTGTCAGGATACTTGTTGTTTAGGTGCTCACGGACTGAGCGAGCGCAGTGTGCCGGGCAGCCATCTTGCTGGAACCACATCCTTTGCCTCAATGCCAACGGCGTGTCCTCTAATAAAATAGGCAGATCGTTTTCCAAAAACTGCAGATAATTCTGGCCATTCAGAATCGGCGGCAACTCGACCGGTCCTATTATTTGGCCGTTAAAAATTCCGGTCCACAAATTAATTTTAAATTGGTATTGTGACCGGTCTTCTCTCTATTCGCACTGAAGTTCCTGGCTCTGCTTGTACTTGACTTAAAACAACGTCATCATCAATGGTTTGGGGTCTTCCTTCTGAGCCATTTCTTGGTGGTCTGTCGTCACGATAATCATTCACGACTCTTCAGTCGCCTCATAAGTCGTCGGCCTACGATTTGCATATCGTTCCGAGTACAGTCTTGCAGCCAACCTTGCGTTGTAAGAAACATTACCTCGAGTGGAAACTCTCCTAGTTTCACCATAAATTAAATGCATATCAGCGTACTCACTATTGGAGTACTGAGAAGTATTACGATGTGCCATCGTAATAAAGTTTTACAAAGTGAAATCAAGTGTCCGTTAAGAGTGCCGAGTAGTCGTTTCAGTTCCACAAAATTAATCAGAGATTTAGTTCAGGAACACCACAGGAAAACAGGGACGCAGTGAACATGGTGATAAGTAATGACATAAGTCAAATTAATAAAAATAAAAAGTAACTAAAAAGTCTGCTATTAAAACGAGGTTTAATATTAAAGGGCACGAAACGCAAGGTAACGAACTACTTTGGGTCACAGGGCACCCGCTGCAATAAATTAATAACTACCATACAATTCTTTACATAATAAACTTGCAAAGCGGCTAATAGCCTTTCATTTGTTAGTTTGGTTTCGGGATCTTTATTAGGAAAAGTTAGTCGAATTCCTACTTTTTTGCATTATGATATCATGTGTCATACCATTTTAGAATTGGCATAACATACGCATGTTTGTAAAGTTATTTGCTCATTTCGTTTCTAGTAAAAAAAAGTCATGGCAAGTGTTCAAAGTTGAAATTAATATGTTGATGATAATTTAAGTCAAGTTCATTACAGTATTTTTCCAACTTTTACATTAGTTATTGACATAATAATGCTTCTATCATCTTAAGCAACTATTCATGAAAGCGTACAAATAAAAAAAATTAAATTGTAAAGCTATCCCAGTAAATGCGGGCACTTGCAATGTTAAAAGAGGTGAGAAATTGGAAAAATCTTTAAATTGGTATAACTCGAAAACGGTGCAACTTTTACTGAGGTCATGTTAGGTTGGTTCGGTTCGCTGGGGAATCTCCGGTGTCACTGTGACGTGCTATTTATGGGACACCCTGTATACGAGTATATAGCATACATATATTAACTCGTGCATATATGCTTTTGAAAAGCACTATTTGGTGAAGTAAAACTGATGATGATGAATGAAGATCACAGATTCACCGGAACTACTCAGTAATTAATGTTTGTTTATTGAAACGCATGCCAACTTATTTGACAAAAATAAATGATATCCCATCAAAAACATACATGTGAAAATGCAAGCCAAGTTCAATGTTAAGAATATGCAATGCGTGTTTATCGACTTCACTGACAAAAAAAAAGAGATCTAGATGGGTGCCAAGTTCCGTAGATAATCCTGATATTTATTTATTAAGAACATACCTACAACATTCTAAAATAAATTAAAAACACAATTTCTTATTTTTTCTGCTACAACAATATTTGCTATTAAGTATAACTTCTTATATTTCAACACCCAAATTATTTACACAAAGCAAATAACTTAGGATAAACTGAAGCTCAAAATCTGACTTGGCTAGTTTTTTACCAGCAAGTCAATTATTTCGAAGAGTAAAATATGACCATACAATATAAAAATACAGTAACTTGCGTATAACAAATATGAAAACTAGCCAAGTCAGATTTTAAGCTTCAGTTTATCCTAAGTAGAAGTTATACTTAATAGCAAATATTGTTGTAGCAGCCAATACTTATTAGTTTTTACTTTTTAGACGTTTTTTTTACAGCCTGTTTTGAATCGGGGGTTTTTTTACTTACTTCACATTTACAGTAGGTAACTATAGTTTTCACATTACAAGTTTTTCTCACCGAATTTGTTTAAAAGTACCATAAGTGTTTTTAAGTATTAAATAAAGGTGGAAAAAGTGCAGTTTATTGAATCCACCATCATCGCCATCGGGGACTGGAGCCTGGAAGAGTTCCTACTGCATAAAATGAAAAATGAAAGACAAATCAGGGGAAACCAAAGGGCTAATTTGCACCGTTTCTAAAAGTTATCTAATTTAACTTCAATTTAACCCTGAGTTATTAAATAACTTAGGATAACACTACCATCGTAGGAATCTATTATAAATCAGAGTCCTCAGACCATCCTCAGACTGTCTCATCCTCAGCGTATCGGCATAAATGTATTATGATCAGTGATCACCAAAACTAAATGGACAAAGTCTTATGGGATTGCATGTTGGCATACAATTTATAAGCAATATTATAGTTATAATACATGTAATTGTAGTTGATTGTCCCAATTAAGTAATTTTGATTCAGTGAATGACTGTGTTCAGTACTTCTACTCGATTCTGAATACCGTCATTTCTGAGTGCGTTCCGTTAAAAAAAGGTCATACTAGTAAATGGAATTACCCGGAATGGTTCAGTGCCGAAGTGATATACCTAAATAAATTAAAAAATATGTATCACAAAACTTACAAACAAACAGGTGACCAATTTATACTATCTGCATCTTTGCATCTTTTGGGGATATGACATGTCAGGAGGTGGCAAATGCTTTTGCAACTTTTTTCAAGAGTGTGTTTCTGCCGGTAACACCAACACTTGACGTGACACCCGCGAGCGCTGCCGCCACTGCTGAGGGACCTCACACAGGTATCTGTGTCACTATAGGTCATATATAAACGAGGATGACGTCCGCAGAGCCATCAAGAAATTTTCGCCCAAACTGACACAGGGTCCGGATGGAGTGCACCAGTTTATAGTCAAGCACTGCTGTGAGGCATTTGTACAGCCTTTGCAAGTTATTTTTAATCTTGCGATTAATACTACGGCGTAACTACAGGGCGATAGCAGTGCTATCTGTATTTGGAAAGGTCAAATTTGATAAACATTGTCACATTAGTTGAGAATAATTTGGATAAAAAAAACAAGTTGATGTAGCTTACTTTGACTTTCGCAAGGCATTTGATAGGGTGAACAATGATGTCTAGCTATGGAAAATGGCAACGGGTGGTTTTTCTTTACCTCTTCTACTATTCTTTGCTTCTTACTTGACTTTCGCAAGGCGTTTGATAGGGTGAACAATGATGTCTAGCTATGGAAAATGGTAACGGGTGGTTTTTCTTTACCTCTTCTACTATTCTTTGCTTCTTACTTGACTTTCGCAAGGCATTTGATAGGGTGAACAATGATGTCTAGCTATGGAAAGTGGCAACGGGTGGTTTTTCTTTACCTCATCTACTATTCTTTGCTTCTTACTTGACTTTCGCAAGGCATTTGATAGGGTGAACAATGATGTCTAGCTATGGAAAATGGCAACGGGTGGTTTTTCTTTACCTCTTCTACTATTCTTTGCTTCTTACTTATCTGATAGACAGCAGTAGGTCATTTTATTGGTAATAATAATTACAGGTCAAGTAAATCTTGCTTATTATATAAAATATAATAATGATATTAGAATAATTGTAAAACTAATTGATACATACGAGTAGGTAATACGGGTATTTTCAACATAAGCTTCGAGATCTGACTTGTATCCAGTAACGTCTGGGATTGGGCAGGGGAGCAGTCTTGGACCCTTGTTATTTTTAAAATTAAATAACGACCTGCCAGACTCAATAAAGTTTTCGTCATGCCTCATATTCGCTGATGACGTCAAGTTGGCTTGCCCCCTGAGCAATTTGGACGACTGTGTTAAACTGCAATACGATATCGACCGCCTATGTAGTTGGAGTACTAGAAATAGCCTCGTCCTTAACGAGGTTAAATGTTCATTGATGTCGTATACGCACGCGCGCAGCCCGATACTTTTTAGTTACCTACCTCATCGAAAGTAATCTCTTGCAACGGGTTTCCTTGGTCTGCGATCTAGGTACCTGGTTCGACCCTCATCTTACTTTTAATTATAATATAGTAAAGACGTGTGATGCGGCAAGAAAATGCTTAGGTTATGTAATCCGGCAGTCTAGGTCTTTCATAGTCGGAGCGCCTTCAGCATCCTGATTAACGCGTTTGTCCGTTCTAGACTGGAAATGAATGCTGTCATTAGGAGTCCACATGAGCACCAATATGTCCTTATCTTGGAAAGAGTCCAGAAAGCTTTCATTCGATTTATTTATAATAAAATGTACGGATATTACCCATATCTCTATCCCACCCTCTATAGACTGGGTATGGTCAACTACACATCGCTTGAGACCAGAAGGAATGAATACCTGGTTAAATACTTCTTCCAGCTGATACGTGGGTACATAAGCAACCCGCCTCTGTTAGCTGTTATTCCCTGGCACGTTCCCCCTATAGCCAAGATCCAGCTCCGGCCGCGTCGCCGGCTTCTATTCGCCATCCCGCCGGCGCGCACGCGGGCCCTCTCGCACTCACCACTGCACCGTGCGCTAACACTCCTCAACGACATTATGGACAGCACAGTAGACATATTTTTTTACTCTGAGTCTAGATTCCTTGCTTTAGCCAGCCGTCACCTGGAATCTATTGTCTCATACCCACACGGATAGGTGTTAGTAGTGCAACCTTCTTAGATAATATTTTTTGTAATTGCAAATGTTTGGATAAAGAAATATTAAATTGTTTTAATTCGGACCATAGTGGTCAGAAGGCATTTTTTGTCAATGATTTTTATCAAAAACCACAGACAATAACATACCGACCTTTAACTAGTAATCGTTTGGAATTATTCAAAAATAAAGTTCAGAGTAATCTCTCAGTGTTACCTTTGTTACATAATGAGTGTAATAGTATTTATAAAGACTTGTTTGGCTTAATTCTGCATCAATTTAATAACAATTTTAAAATTAAAACTATTTCTAGGTAGAAAACAAAATTTAGTGAATGGCCTACTGCAGGCATTCATAAAAGTAAAAATAGGCTTTATGACCTATATAAAGAGAGGGAGGACAATAAGAACGCTGACTTCCTAAATGATGTTAAGAATTATTCGAGGACCTTTAAGCAAGTTTGTTTAACTGCTAAGGCAAATTTTCTTAGTCTTAAAATCAAATCATCTGATAATAAAGTAAAAACCGTATGGAATATTATAAATAGAGAAACGGGAAAATCAAAAACTCGCGATAATCAAGTCACCCTCAACACAGGTGACAAACTAATCACGTCAAATAAAGACGTGGCCATAGCATTTGAAGATTATTTTTAGCCATAAATACTACGAAATGTCTTAAATCATCCGCGGTTAAAGCTCAATCATTACTTTGCACTAATGTCAGTAAATGTAACATAAACTTTGAATTCAGCCCTGTAAGTTCAGTTTCAATAGTCAAGGTATTTAAATCGCTTAATTTAAAAAAGACCGAGAGTTAAAGTACTCTTTCATATCATAGATGTAATTGCATCCCATCTAGCATTAATTTATAATAATTGCATATCAGAGGGGATCTTTCCAGATCTCATGAAAAATAGTAAAGTTATACCTCTTTTTAAATCGGGCGAGATGAGTAATTTAACGAACTTCCGTCCCATTTCCATACTACCAGCTTTAAGTAAATTCTTTGAGAGACTAATGTTGAATGATATGTTAGGTCACTTTAATAGAAATAAACTACTTAGCAATAACCAGTTCGGCTTTACCAGAGGTCGATCAACTATTGATGCGGCATCTGTTCTCAATAAATATATATATAACAGTTAGGAGAAATCTTTTGATGCAGTAGGAATATTTTGTGATCTTTCTAAAGCTTTTGATTGCGTGGGTAATTCGACCCTTATTTTAAAATTAGAACATTATGGATTGGCCAATAAAGCTTAAAGTCTAATGTCTTCTTATCTAAGTGATAGAACTCAAACAGTTGTTGTAAACAAAACTCAATCTGTTGGAACAGTGAAAATAGGTGTGCCACAAGGCTCTATTTTAGGTCCCTTTTTATTTTCGGTGTATATAAATGACTTACCACCAACAGTAGATAAACTTTGTGATATGGTACTTTTTGCTGACGATACTTCACTAATTTTCAAGGTAGATAGAAAAACTGTAGACTACAGTAGGATAAACGCCACACTAGTTAAAGTATTTAATTGGTTTACACCCAACAATTTGCTACTAAATGCTAAGAAAACTAAATGTGTTAGGTTCACTTTGCCTAATGTTAAACCGGTAGATTCTAGAATTTTTCTAAATGACGAGTGTTTGTAAATGGTAGATAAGGCAGTTTTCCTAGGCATAACAATGTATAAAAATTTGCAATGGAGTCCCCATATAGCTGTACTGGCAGGTAAACTAAGCTCGGCAGCTTACGCCGTTAAGAAAATTAGACAATTAACCAATGTTGAGACAGCTCGCTTAGTTTATTATAGTTAATTCCATAGTGTGATGTCGTACGGTATTCTGGTTTGGGGTAAGGCTGCTGACATACAAACTATATTTGTTTTACAAAAAAGGGCCATTCGTTCTATTTACAACTTAAATTCCGTGACTCCTTAAGATAACTTTTTAAAGAAATTAATATCTTAACTGTAGTCTCAATTTATTTATGAAAATATTATTTATGTTATTAAGAATTTAGATCCTTTCATCAAGAATACTGAAATACATAATTTAAATACTAGAAATAAAAATAAAATCGTTATTCGAAAATTCCGCGTTCGTAAAGTATATAATTGGTATGTCAATGCATTCATTTCTATAATAAATTACCTGACGATTATTATAAGATTTAAAGTTACCGTATACAGCACTTAAAAATTACTTGAAAAAGTCGTTAATGTCTAAAGCGTATTATACTAGGTGACACTTAAGACGTAATACAAAATGTAATTTTCCGAATCTACTCATGATTACAATCAACTATTAATATGGGACCAACTTCGAAAACGTAAACACAAAATCGACGTCTCCATACAAATTGTGAAACCAGCTGATTGCTTTTAGTATGGGAGATTAAATTTTTTTCTACCGATTTCGATATTAGTCCCATAGTAAAAGTTGATCGTACTGATGAGTAGATCTAGAAAATGAAATGTTGTATTACGTCTTAGGTGTCACCCTGTAGGGTCGAGGACTATCTAAGAGACAAAAATGCATGGTCTAAACCCGAAACATAATCAATAATAATTTGATCAATTGCAAAAGCCTTATCTTGTCTAGGGGACACCGTTGATGTAGGAAAACGTATCGAAACTTTTATGTGGTCAGCTTGCACCGTGTTATCTAAATATATAAAAGGAGAAACTGACTGACTGACTGACATATCAACGCACAGCCTAAACGGCTAAACGTAGGCACTTGAAATTTGGAAGGGACGTAGCTTAGGTACCGTAGAGGTGCACTAAGAAAGGAATTCCCGAAATTCCCACGGGAACGGGAATTAGCGGGAAAATTATTAACTCAAAAAAAATGTTTTGCCCAACGAAGTGGACACGGGAACAGCTAGTAAGTTATAAACAAATATAAGTAGGTGCGTTTTCGTTTTTTTTCTCCTTTTTCTTCCTTTATCTCTCACGTAACGCATCTACGCATGTTATTTGATATTATATTGAATTTAATATTTATTGCTTTATATAATTAAGTAGTACCATTGTAATATGTTTAAAAAATTACTGACTGCTGAGTTTCTTGCGGCGTTTCTTCTCAGCAGTGTCTCCTCTTGGAAAGCGCTGGTAGATTCTTGACGTGTAAAAGTGCCCGCACGGCCTACTTACTGAATAAATGTCTTTTATCTTTTTTTTTATCATCAAGCTCAGTTTGCATGTAGTATTTTGTAGTTACTTATAACTTAATTTTAGTAAATATTGTTTCTCCGTGATTTGATTAACGTGAGTGGCTTGACTGTTAGTGTTAATTATACAATCAAACAATAAATAAATAAATAAATAAATAAATAATCTGCAAATCATTTATCGGCGAATCGTTAAGTACCTAAAATATAAAGATATTAAATGTTGCTAAATAAACAAACTGTACTTACTTCCATCCCGTGGAGTATCTCGAAAAGAGCCATATTTCGTTGCTGTGAGGTCGAAAACAATGGCATCGTTTTCGCGCCCTTTGACAATTACATGGCCTCTGTAAAGAAAACCTTTATTTTAATTCAAATCTTAAATTATAAATTGATGACCCAGTTCGCTTAAAGACCGGGCAATCTATAAAATAAATTAATGTGAAATATGAAAAATAAGCAACTGCATATAATTTGACATGTAATGTAATTTATTCTGTGTTATATTGAGTAATAAAATCTGAATCTGAATCTAAGTATTTTATATGGTTTTTAGGGTTCCGTGGAAAATGACAAAACGGAACCCCTATAAGCAGTTTCGTTTATGTGACAGGCATTTACTCGATAACTAACAAGAGGTACATTGATGAAATTTGGAGTAAGCGTAAGCCGGTACTTAGTTTGGTACTTAAATAACAAAAATAATTATGGGAGGCACTACACATAAGAGAAGATGAACAAACAAATTTCAGCTAAATCATCGCTTGGCACATACAATATTTCGACAGTTCTTTTAAGACTGCGCCGAGCAAACGACGAGCGTCCAGTGGCGCCCTCATTACTTTTATTGGGTTTTTTATAGTAGTTTATGCAATAGTTGTATAAGAGAGGTCAAAATATATGAGTGGCGTAAAGGAAAGCGCCACGAGTGTTTTTTGACTTAGTTATACACCGTTGCATACATTACTTTTTCTACGACTAGGTTTCAAATGAAATGCAAAATTAAGCGAAAAAACTTACAAACGAACGAACGAAGTAAAGAACAACAAACGAGCGGGAAACAAGAAAATGACAAAATATGTGTCTATGGTTTACTTTGTTTTTAAATTGACGGAATGGAAAAAAGAATTATTTACAATTCCAAAACATTTTAATTTGACCAATCAGAATACTTCACTAAATTAAATCCACCAATCACAATACACATCGACTGTCAAACGGAACGATAGGTTCTTTTAGGTACGTGTTTCTCTTTAACTAATTTAAATCTTTTAAAAAAACTTTGTAATTCGTATCAACCAATCAGAATACAGCTATTTTAAAATCGACCAATCAGATAACTGAAATCATTTCTCAAAACATTAGGTGTTTTATAGTCCCTATTTCACAATCGTTAAAATATGATTAGCAGGCTACACTTAGTAATCTGTGGCGTATCGTTAGGGCGACTTTACGACACCGAGAGCTGTTATGGGGAATAGAGTTATAGACTTTTCTGAAGTCATATTATCTATGTTCTTATAATAGTGTTCGTGACTATGTAAAAGACTAATAAAAGTACAGGAGTAGAAAAATTAACTAAAGAATTTCCTTGGACCCAAACAAAATGTGTTTGTAGCGCAAGTATAAACACAATTTATGGGATACGTAACAAACTTTAATAACAATTACCCTTTGAGTACCTAGTCAGCTTAACGGGAAAAGGTGGCCACTTTTTTTCGTTAAGTTAATAACTCGAAGGTGAATTGTTATTAAAGTTTGTTACGTATCCCATAAATTGTGTTTATACTTGCGCTACAAACACATTTTGTTTGGGTCCAAGGAAATTCTTTAGTTAATTAGAAAACCCAATAAAAGTAATGAGGACGCCACTGTACATCCGGCGTACGCTCGGCGTAGTCTTAAATACAGACACAGACAGTAATCGGATATACCGTTTTTGAGATATTGTCTTTTGCTTTTACCTTTTGCCGGGCTGTTTTTAGTACCAGGAGGATAAGGAACAGAGATTTGCTCGACTTCCCGGGCTGTTTTTGCAACAGTAACCCCACATTCCGAGCATGTCGGAGGAAAATACATTTAAATCATGATTAATGCATGATTAAATGTATTTCCTCCGTTGTCTATTACAATGTTATGTTGTATGTATGGTTGTAAATTAGGAGTAACTGACTCTACACTGCACAGATAGTTTCAGGAGCTATATTTAACGAAAAACACGGTGAACGAATAGGTAGGGTCAAGCCATCAAATGGACTTAGAAGTAATTGATAACATTCTGCGTACGTGACCGCCGCCGCCGTGACCCGGGAACCCGATTCGAAAGCATCTTTGTTACGTTATCTTTAGATGATGAACTCGCGCGAACGGCGATTACGCATTTTTCTTTTTATCATGCATTAAGCTTAGGTGGTCCTTTCGTAGAAGATATAGTTATCAAGAAACAGTGCGATAACGAGCATAAAGTTTTAGTTAAAGTGGTTTCTTTATTTTCATCACGCTTGCTCGGAAAGGGTTTTATAACACGCAGGCGTTTAGGGCAGTTATAGCCGACATAGCTCCCGCGGGAGTTATAGATTTTCATAACTCCCTAGGGAGTTATGAGTTTAGTTTTAAAATATAGAATCCACTTGTACATAATTTCAGACCAAGGAGGTGTAAAATCAGCCAAGGTTTATTTCCTATATTCAAAACTTGGCTACAAACCAATTTTACTGTTTAATTAAACTTATACGGCACATTTGTCTGCATTATATTTCTATTTTACCATTATTTCAGAGACATTCGCAATTATTTTATTAAATTTAATTTTTAAAATTTGTACAATCTGGCAGAATGGCCTGTATTTGTCAAGTTTAAAAAAAAAGCAATTTTAAGCATTATCTGTGGAAGACTAAAAAAAAGTTGTCAAACTCTTTTAGCTTAGCGATTAGCGAATCGAGTTCGTTTAAATTTGTTTGATTGTTGTTTCCGAAGCGTATTTTGTTTAAAGGTACGAATAAAACAAACTAAATATGACTTCCTCATCGGAAGAATCTGTAGTTGACATCAACACCACCTGATTTGTTAAATGCGGCTCAACTACTCAACAATGATTTGCTGCCAGCGAAATCTAAATTAAGGTTTTTTTTTCTATTTGTTTTTTATTTCCTCGCTAATGTGATGAAAATCATTGTGTGTATCATGGGCAGTAAGGAGATTGCAAACTCGAGTCATTAAAAGCCCTCCGCCTTCGGCGTCGGGCTTCTAATAGTCTCTCGTTAGCAATCCTCTTCTTACCGCCCTTCATGCACAATGTACTATTGATTGATACTATGAAGTCATCCGACGCGGATGAGACATGAGAAAAACACAAGAGGCTTTAAGAACCCGACTGTTTTTTAGGGAACACACAAAAATTCAGATGTTTTTTTCTTCCAAATGTTCATTTGTTCGAATTTCTAATTTTCTGAAATAAAAAAAATAAATAAAAAAAAAATGCATTTTTTTCAGACTACAGAATCCATAGATTGTTAGTATTACACAGAGAACTTAAATAACTATGTTAGTACCTAAACTTAAATGGAGAGAGGTCCAGTGCCTGATCAAGCCACTGTCCCATCTCTCAGCGACGACGGTCAGGAGAGTGTGGCGGCTGGCGCGGACTCTGCAGAGCGTCGCGGCGCAGCGCTTGCGCAGCGTCGCGTGGAAACCGTCCACGCGCGCATCCGCGAACATCCCCGACGCACTGCAGTATCGCGGCAGCCGCAAC